>CM053577.1:139446979-139463831 GCA_028646485.1 Cryptoprocta ferox | reverse complement strand
CAGTGGGCAGGCGCTGCTCCGAGGACGCGTGTGAATCTCAGGGCAGCGGCCACGGCGCTGTGTCCCAGGTCTGGAGCTAGATACGAACCAGTATCTTGGGAATCACTGTTCTTAAGAGGTGGAAACTTTCAAGACGCACAGTGTCACCGGAGGTTAAACTGATTTTCATCAGAGAAGACAAGTCTGTGACACAACATAGGCCTTAAAGCATAAAGTCATGTGCATGGGGGTCAAAGAAAGCTAAATGCTTGGAACAGTTAATGGTAAACATAATAATAATAACCATTTTCTGATCTCCACCTTCTCTTCTGTGGAAGAGCTGGCCTGTCTGGACTATATCATGGGTTCCTGCCCTCTGATGTCGGCTGCCGTTTCACTGTGGGGACACCAGCAGGAGATCGGAATGAGAGAGGACACAGAGGTTGGAGTGAGGGTCTGTCTCTCTACACTCCTTCCTGGGGGTCCACTCGGTCTAGCTCATCAAAGTGGACCCTTCCTTCATGTCCCATGACGCCTTCTTCCCTCACTGCTTCAGGCCCTCGGGCTGTTGACCACGTGACATCAGTGGCTGTCTTCTCTGTCCTTCCCCTCACCCCGCCCACATCTCAGTCACATAGCCTCTTTATGAAATCCTTCTCAAAATATCCCATTGTGAAGGTGCCCACCACCCTGAGCTCCTGGTTGATAGAAACCTGATATAATTGACGGTGTTATAAACGACTGGCAGTGGTTTGGGAGGTGGTGTATAATATTATGTTTTGAATGGGGAAGCAGTAACATGGACATAAGCGTATTGTAATTGATGGGGTTCAGAACACCCCCCCCAAATATGGCAAGTTGGCAAATTAAACATTTTAAGCGGAAGGAGCAGGAGAAAATATGAGGAGCAGGAAGGTCACTCTGACCTGCCCCCTGGCCAGTCTGGCCTGAAGCAGGTCATGAAACTCCTGTGTGAGAGGTGCCCTGAGGAAAACTGCATCCTTATCTCCAAAGACAAAGGGGCGCCGGGAAGAATCAAACAGTTTCTCCCAGTTTACTAGACTTCCCTTGTTCCTTTCGGGCTGTCATGGGTCTACAGGATCGTCCATTCTTCATCAAGCTCCGCATAAAAATACTCAGGCTTAACCGTGTCCTCAGGTCTTCGTTTCCTTATGAAGCCTCCCGGGTCACGTAACCCTTATGTCAAATGCACTTGGATGCTTTCCCCCTGTGAGTCTGCCTTTGTCAGTTTAATTTTGAGACCCAACCGGCGACCCTACGAGGATCAAGGAAAACCTTCTTCCCTTCCCTACATAATAGTAATATCAATACGGGGAAGCCACTGGGTCTTTAACCTACTTTTTGAGAAAACAATGGAAATTTGGTAGCAACTGCAATGTGCTATTAAAGTCATCTTGGAAGGTAACTTTAGGAAATACTCAAATTCTCTCTCGAAAAGATGACTCTATAAAATCCGTGATTCCAGGTTCTCATTCTTCTGCTCTGGAAAGAGCCAGATATGGCTGGGCTTCATTTGCCATGTGAGGGAAATGACGTCTTTCTATAACCTGGAGAAAACGCCCTTTACCTTTGGGTCCGTCTTCCGCTCACAAGTCCTTAAGACCGTATTAATTATGTGAAAATGCTGAAATAGCATTTTAAACACCTCAGGGCCTGACTGCTATGTGGTTCTGGGGCACAAAACGTTCCAACCTCTCTTAGTTCTTGTTTTTAGAATAGTGGTTCTTCACCTGGAGGAACTGAAAAATTGCCTAGAACCATACCCATGAATAGTTCTCAACCCCAGAGACCGAGTTTATCAGTTTGGGATAGATGCCAGAAATCAACATTTGTAAAAGGCTCTTCGTTGATTCTAATCATTAGAGACCCTCCCTGTCTCTAAATCTAAGAAAATAAATAAAAATAAGACAAAATGTTTGGATCCCTAGCAAGGATTCAAAGTGGAGAAAAGGCTAAAGTTATACGTCCATTTTTTAAAGGCCGCTCAGAGAATGAACAATTAAGAGCACCAATCTGAGAGAAGAGAACGGAAGTGGTGGCCTGGCTCTCTGTACCCATCCCCAGGGGACTTCACAGAATGTATTAATTAAGCAAAAGCTGAAAACAGTCAGAAGTATCCTCCAATTTGGAAGCATGTAGATTGGGTGGGGGGGAGCTGCAACCTGGGGAAAGGTTGCACAACACCCTTCCAGACTGAACCCCATCCCTCCCAACACCGATAAGGGGAACTTCCCTCAGGATAGAAGAACTGACAAGCCTCACTCTGTTGGCGTGTTCTCTCTAGGATGAAGGTAGGAGAGTCTTCGAGGAAGAATTATGCAGAATGAATAACCTCCAAGAGTAAACCAAGTCTTAGCAGGTCACAAAGAACAAAGGAAAATAATATGGAAAAATGGGTCAATTACCGAAAAGATGCCAGAAGGTGTGTAGCGTCCTCCAGCCCTGAGGAGGAATCAGCATCATGTACGTGACCCAAAGAACCCTAAGATTCTCTCTCTCTCTTTGTCCCCCTACCTGTATTCCTCTCTCTCCCCCCCGTACCTCCCTCTCTGTCTCTGTCTCTGTCTCTGTCTCTGTTTCTGTGTCTCTTTCTGTCTCTTTCTCCCTTTTTCCCTCTCTCTCGCTCTCGCTCTTTCCCCAGGAGCATGGTGAGGATGGAGGTAGAAGAGAAGGATTAGTGGAGGCCTATGGTCCTGGGGCTAATTTTCTCTGACAGCCTCATTCCAACAATTTCAGGCAAATCAGAATAACTGTCTAAAACCGACATGTTCGAACGCTTCTCTTACGGCACTTTACACAACGTTTCAAAGACTCATTGTACCGATCAGAGTTCTTAGCCGAATGTGGCCAACCCGGCTGTGCAATAAGTACATGAGAAATTCACCAGAGCACCGAGAATTCCGGAGGAGGCCCGAGGACCAGGCTTCCAGGCGCTACAACCCGCGACAGCGCCCCGATCACCCCGAGCACGGCTTGCACTGCTGCCCCGCTGGGCAGGGGCGCGAGGTTCTTCGGAAAAATGAACACATCTTCTGCCACACTCAGCAGAATGGATTCCTGCACTATCTGCTTTTTCACGTCCACAGTTCCCGGATCGAAGCCTGACCCAGGGGAAAGGGGGGTGGGTGGCAACTAGGTCACATGCTTATGCTCTGGCTGTGAAACAAATGAGTTTAAAGAAAACAGAACTGAGTGAAAACGGAGACTGAAGAGCAAATAAAAGAAAATGACATTACAACATTTACAAAGTAGAAACAGAAAATAACTCTAACTGAATCTGTGACAAAACAAGATTAGTGGAAAATTCATAAAATGCAAAGGAAAATGACAAACACGTAAAAGTAATCATAGGTTTAACTGAAAGATAATGGAAAGATAATGGAGATCAAAACAAAACCAGGTAGCCAGTGCCTAAAGTAGAGAAAATTTAAGTGAAACAAGAAGTAAAACCTCAATAAAAATGTTTGTAAATATTTATAAAGTCATCTCCCGAAAAGCAAATATTGAATCCATCGAAACTGAGGTGTATTTTCATACTTACCAAACTTCATAAACAGAAAGAGAGCAGATTACCTACAAAGGAGGCAGGCATCAGGTCATGCATCTCCAGCGATGTTAAGTGCAATTAAAACACATCATAACCTTACGGACACCTTGCTTGGGTCCCACGGAGCCTGGGACTGCAAGTGGGGGTCCAACAGCTTGGAAAGTTACCACCTTCAGAGTAAATCTACCGAGCCTCCCCTTTGGACCAAGTAACGGGTTAAAGGATAAAACCACGAACGAGGTGACGGTTGGCCCATGCGGGTAGATGATCATTCCAGAATAAATAAATTATAGCTAGGTGGGCCATGTCTTGTTTTCCACCATGATTTCATGGATTGTACTATACAGATTAAATAAAGTCACGTATGAGGTAAGGGAGACATTCTTCCTGATATCTTGCATGTTGTATGCGGGGTTTTGTTTTCCTTGCATGTGTGTTTTGAGAACCTTTAGGAACAGCTAAATGCGGGCTCAGAGCCTAAAACCATCACATCACTAAACAAGAATAAATAAAATAAATAAGCGTTTGAGACATGATATTGGGGGAAGAACAATTAAAGAACCAAGGCAGGCATAAGAAATTAATTTAAAAAGCTAACGGAAAAAAACACAGGATCCCAAACATTATTTTCAAGAAAAAATAAAAGGGAAAAATATATAGATAACACGTAGAGAAATAAAATGGATCATAATTAGGTTATTAAAAACAGGAACATAAAATTGGGAATTATGACAAGGGTGCAGAAGAAATGTACAACCATAATTTTAAAAATTGTAAAAGAGTATTTTGTACAACTCAACCAAAAACTTGAGAACTTGGACAAAACTGGTGCTCTTCCAGGACAACAGGCATTACTAAGATTGATTCGATGTGAGCTACGGAGGCACATGGGCTGACACCCATGGAGACAGTTAAGTGACGTGTTGCAGAGCAAAGCCAGGTGTGTGATGATATTGCAGGAGAGGAAATCTGACTCCGTTCTGTGACTGGCACAAGAATTAAACTGAAAAAAGCAACTTTAATCACGTATGTACGCACAGGAGTGTCACAGATGATTGGGATTTACATGCCGTCCTGGGAGACACACAGGAATCGGGATGTGGAGCTTGTGAGTTGCAGGAGGCGAATTATGGGAAGGTAAGGGAGGAAATTATTGATAAATAAAAGTTGCCTTTTTGTGCAGATAAGAGAGTCTCCCAGATAAATTTGTCTCTGGGTATAGCTCTCTTCTTTTTCTAGTGGAAGTTTCCCTCATAAATGTAAATTTCCTTTACAAAAGGGGAAATTTATCCTGTATTTTAGGCATTTAAGTGGGGGACAAGTAAAGAGCTTGTCTCTGTTGGTCTTCTGTTGCCTAAAAATAATGCATATGCCAAAGTGGCATATTTTGGAGTGGAATGCTTGAACTCTCTTCATATTTAAGTATTTAAAATAGCACAGTATAGAAAGAAGCGACTTTGTCTTTGATTTTATAACTCCAGTATTACCCTGATACCAGCAGCAAGTAAAAGTAACAATAAAAGAGCACCAACACAGGAATTCTCTGTACTTTCTGCTCATTTTCCTGAAAATCCATTCTAAAAAATAAAGTTTGTTCATTAAAAAAAAAAACCGATTCATTTTCTTTGTAAAGTAGGAAAAATAATTTTCCCTCTGCCCCTCTGAGTTCTTGCCTGAGATCTCTGTTGTGAACAATGAGCAAGAGAAAAACAAAAACAAAAACAGAAGCTCACTAACACGTATACCTACGGTACATATGAAAGACGCCCGGGGGAAATTGAGTAACTCTCCAAAGTGACTTCCAACTCCAGCCTAAGTACCATCATAGTTAAAGATGAAGAAGAGAAAGGTATGGGGAGGCCAGTTTTGAGGTTATCAGGAAAAGCAAGGTAAACACGGGTAATGTTTGTTACGCAGAGTAAAGTCAGGGCCTTTTCCACTGACAACGTTACCGATCCCACGTTTAGCTGCACCGTCATCCAGTGAAAGGCCCATACTCAAGAGACGAGTTTTGATTGGAAAGGAACTTGACCTTTATTCAGGAGGCCAGCAAACTGGGGAGAAGGCGGACGCTTGTCCAAAATCCAACCCCCAGGTCTGCAAGGCCCAGGGGTTTTTAAAGGGACTTAGGGGGTTAATCAGCAAAGGGAGAGCGGGGACCTGCAACATTTCTTGATTACGCACAGACCCAGTGGTGTCAGCGGCCACGTTATCTCAGTGCTGGGGGTGCGTGAGGAAGTTCAGTTCCTGTTTCGTGGTTTGTAGGAGGACTCGTTCTTTCTGCAAAGGAGGACAAGGTCTACAGAAACCCAAAGGGAGATTAGTAAAGTCATTTGTGTGACCTGAAAAAGAAAACATTTTGCTAAAAAATTGCTAGGCTAATCAGAAAACTAAGGTAGCTTCAAACAGGCTTGCTGGCCTCAGTGGCCTGGGAACATTCTGGTCCTTCTATACTCAAGGCCAGCGGCCTGCAAGTCTCAGAGAGAGTAAATTAGTTCTATTACAATGAAGGGCTTTGGGTCAGCTAGTTAGGAGTGCATAAGGTTGAAGCAAGTTAACCCTTAAGACTTGAGATTGGAGGGGGGCGCCTGGGTGGCTCCGTTGGTTTAGCCTCCGGCTTCAGCTTAGGTCATGATCTTGCATTTCATGGGTTTCAGCCCCACGTCGGGCTCTGTGCTGAGGGCTCAGAGCCTGGAGCTGCTTCAGATTCTGTGTCTCCCTCTCTCTCTGCCCCTGCCCTGTTCACGCTCTGTCTCTCTCTGTCTCAAAAATAAATAAACACACACAAAAAATTAAAGGTCTGATCAGGTGAATGGAGAGGGAAGACCGAGTCAGGAATGTGCGTGTGAGGAGAGCCCGAGCTGGAGGGACACGTTGCAGAGTCTGGAGAAGGTGACTAAGAGCAGGCAGGCAAGACATGGGTTTCCTACCTGGGGACCCATGGACAGGTACCAGGAAGGGCGGTACCTGCTTCTCTTGGACAACAGGATACCCCCAGAGGGCTCTGCAGTTTTCACATAACAGGAGGGGTGGAAAGTTAAATCAGAATCCCCGTCCTTTGTTCAGAAGCACAGATAGGACACGCGTGTGCAAGGCAATGGGACAGGTGCTGGGGAAAGACAAAGCTGTCTAAGATGTGATCCTGAGGGGGGAGCGACCTTAGCAGTGTCCCCAAGCCCCTGCACACCACATGCCATAGAGGGAGGGGCGCTTATGGCTGGCCAGCCCTCTCCTGGCGACACTCAGCGTGTCCTTTGTGCATCTATGTCACTGCTCGGCCTGGCCCCTTCCACATGCCTGCTGATCTTTCCTGGTGGTGTGAGATGGAAGCTTGAGAGGAGAGCCTGCTGCACAGGTGCCTCGCGCCTGTGGAACTGAGGTGTTGTGGGAATGCCACTCTGTCTTGTTTCAGAAAGGTCGACAAATTGGGGGGAAAGAAGGGCTTTAAAACGGGGTGGTTGGGGAAGTGTTTTAGTCCAAAGGTGGGAGCAAAGTTATACCAACAAGAACCTTGGAGCACGGCTTGAACCAGATGATGGGACGGGCACAACGGTGCCAAGGAGCCCAAGAAGGTAAGGGAAGCCCTCCGCCGGCTCGCAGTCCGCAGAATCTGGAAGCTCAGCTGCTTTCCTGTCAGCTAGTCAGCTCAACCAGAGCGTGCGAAACAATAACGAATAACTAGAGCATCTCAAGTTTCTGGGAGCTACAAAGATCAAGTAAACTCAACACTCGCCCCCCTCCCCCTCCAAAACAGCAAAGATGATTGTCAAAGTGTAGAGAAAACTTTTGGAAACTGTCGTCTCTAAGTGTGTTTTTGGCGTTTTGGTCTGTAAGCAATCAAATGGAGAGAGAAGCTGTCACAAACGGGAAAATTTGTAAGAACCAGAGTATCTGAGCCGGCCGGCCCGTTCCTGATGCCTCTAGACTTGTCTTCATCTTCCTGGTACAGACCTGCCGCATGGGGTTTTGTGACCTGCGTCAGGGAAGGAGGGCAAAGGGGGTCAGCGTGATCTTCCGGCTTCCGGATCTTCTCCAATTCCTTCAGCTTCGGATACTCAATATGTAAGGTGCCGCATTTTGAGGCAATGTATTCGGAACCCCATCATCTCAAATATTTTAATAAACTCAGTAATTTATGAGGGGACCATTAGCTAATAAGTAAGATATTATCATTGGTTCAAAAGAGCATTCAGCGTAACAGACACACATAGTCAGATAAGAAATACGGAAATGAGTTTACAATCTGATGCCAGCCCCGCGGACGGCTGAGTACCCGCAGCTGACCGGCACGGCGTTGGACCAGCTGTAATTTGTGCTCTGCAGACCCGTGATTCACGTTACTTTCAGTTTTCTATGAGTTAACTTCCTTCTCCACAGTCGTAAGAGTTCACCCGCAGACCAACCAAAGCCAGCCCTCTCTAGGATCAGCAAATCCCTGGAGACCCCAGAATCCCATCGAAGGGGTGCCCACAAGTCCCTTTTGCCCATTTTAAAATCTTCTACAAGACGTTCAATGAAAAAAATTAAGTTTATTTATTTATTTTCAGAGAGTGAGAACACACGCACACACGGGGGAGGGGCAGAGAGAAAGGGGGACAGAATCCCAAGGAGGCCCCAGGCTCTGAGCTGTCAGCACAGAGCCCATCGCGGGGCTCAAACTCATCAATCACAAGATCATGACCTGAGCCAAAGCCAGATGCTCAACTAACTGAGCCACCCAGGCCCCCCTCAATTTTAAAAATAAATTCCATTTCAGGGGCACCTGGGTGGCTCAGTCGGCTGAGAATCTGACTCCTGATTTTGACTCAGGTCATGATCTCATGGCTCGTGAGTTTAAGCCCCTCAGAGCCTACCTGGGATTCTCTCTCTCTGCCCCTCCTCTGCTCAAGTGCTCTCTAAATAAATAATAAATAAATAAATTCCATTTCATTTTAAACTAACTAGAGCAGCTTCTGACTTTTGCAATCCATAACTCCAGTTTACAGAATTTCTTCAAGCAAACGCCGACTTTACTAGGAAAACACCATCCACTGCCTTAAGCCCCAGAACAACTCGGCACACCAGATTCACTCGCTGAGCTGAGCCGAGCTCGTGGGGAATGAGCAGGAGGAAACTTCATTCTCTCTCCAAATGCCTCTCTCAGCCGGCTCTGCCGACCCTTTCTCCTCACTTCTTGGTGAAAACTCAGTAGATTCAGCTTTTCTAGATTCTTGCTCAGACTGACAAAGACTCACTCCAGTGAGGCCTCGACCCGGGGCCCTGTCCTTGGCCTGCCTTGCGCAGTTTATTTTTTATTTTATTTAAAGTTTATTGAGATGCCTGGATGGCTCAGTCAGTTGAGCGTCCGACTTCGGCTCAGGTCATGATCTCACGGCTCGTGGGTTCGAGCCCCACGTCAGGCTCTGGGCAGACTGCTAGCTCAGAGCCTGGAGCCTGCTTCAGATTCTGTGTTTCTTTCTCTCTCTGCTCCTCCCCTGTTCACGCTCTGTCTCTCAAAAATAAATAAATGTAAAAAAGAAAAGTTTATTTTTGACAGAGACAATGCAAGCAGGGGAGGGGCAAAGAAAGAAGGAGAGAATCCTAAGCAAGGTCCATGCTGTCAGCACAGAGCCTGATTCGGGGCTTGAACTCACGAAACTGTGAGATCCTGACCTGAGTTGAGATCAAGAGTCCATCACTTAAGGGACTGAGCCACCCAGGCGCCCCTGCCTCACCCACTTTAGCAAGAATCCTGCAAGGTCCGCTTCATAAGAATTCTCTCAGCGGTGACATAGGATCAAATTCCTCAGCCTTCACCCTTGAGTTCTGGCCTGTCTTTCACAAGAATCCCCGTGTCCGAAGTCTCTCTTCTTAGCCGTCCTCAGGGCGGTAACTCTCCAACGACCTCTGCCGTGTTTGGAGTCGAGTTCAGTCTCTCTCCCCACGACAGTGGTCTTGAGTAAAATCTCCCCATTGTTAATGATGCAGGCAGGTGGGGTCGGAGGACCCAGAGGGGCTCCCAGAGGACAAGCCAAGAGGGTCTTTGGCTTTCCAGCAGGATCGAAACCGCACAGGAACCACAAGGAAGTGAGTGGAGTTTAGTGAATAGTGTAAGTGATCGAGTGTGGAGTCTCAGGATTTTCAACCTTATCTTACTATGTTTCCTTTCACCATGAATAAATACCTTGTCACCCATTATTTTAGCATCCATTCGTTCATTTTGCCTGAATCGCTAATTACCTATGGTTTTCATATGGGGAGTTTCTAACTCTTAGATCTATTAGAGAATACTACATTCCATTATAAGGAAAGGCTTTTTCTTTCTTTCTATTTAAAAGAAAGTTGTCCAGACCACTGTGGTCTCATTGTGTGGATTTACGTTTTAATCAAAATGTTACAAGCCTTGGGTTGCCTGAGTGGCCCAGTTGGTTGAGTGTGTCGGACTGTTGATTTCGGCTCAGGTCATGATCTCATGGTTTGATCATCACCCCCCAAGCCTGGTATTCACTCTCTGTCTCTCTCTCTCTCTCAAAATAAATAAACATTTTTTTAAGTTATAAAGCTTTACATTGATTTTTTAAAATTAATTCTCAAAAAGTTTCAGATTTGGTGAGCGACCGTTTCTCCAAAGTCTGTTCTTTTGGCTTCATCATCTTTCACACTTCGTCACACCTTGACCGTGCATGATGTTACAAATTTTATATTGCAATTTCCTGGGCCTTGACCCTGGCTACACACACACACACACACACACACACACCAAACACTGGAAGCTGTTGGCTTCCAAACACGAGGGGAAAACGGTCACCTTGGGAACTAAAATGCGATGCTCACAATCGTCTGATTCATACACAGAGGCCAAATGAAATTCATATGAAAAAAGAAAAATTCAGTCTTTCCTTTGGATTTTTGGGGTCTCATTCCACCAGAGATCTTTTGTTTGGAGGCACACTTCATTTCTCTCTAGTTCTGGGCCAAGTGAGACAGTGAGACAGCTTGGAGTTTCAGGATCACAATTAGGAGCCATGTTTTGTGTCTTTTTCTTATTCTGGGAAGTAGTTTTTCTCTTCACCCTCCACTCTTCTTTCCAGCCTTCCCTCTGCTCCTCTGGACTCGGCCTTCACGACATGACCAGGGTGCTCTGAGGCCCAGCCGCAAAGTGCAGTTTTCTGTTTACAAAGCAGCTCTGGAACAGAGGCTATTTCTGAATCGGGAAAGAATCGCACTGGCGTATTATTTTTGATAGAGGAATTAAAGATTATTAATAGTGCTTGTTATATTTAGCAAAAAAGTTTTACTTTTTCTCCTAAATTGCTGAATAATAATAGTTTCCTTAGATAACTATGGACATAGAACTTCCTATCTACTACCAAGAAGTGCTGTTTTAGTATGAAAAAGGGAAAAAAAGTCATCAATTATTTAGTGGACCTTATACATATGTTACATAATAAAGGTGTACAAACGGAATTAGCAAAAGCACAGCTCGCCTAGATTGAGGGTAAACCGACCCAGGAGCAGAATCCGGAACGATGGGGAGGACGTTGCCAGAACAAGGGTCAGGGTGTATTTCAAGCAGGGAAAGCAGTGTCCACAAAGTCACGAAAGCAGAACGAACCCTGGAGACCCTGAGGAACAGCCAGTCCCTAGCTGGGAGCCGCAGAAAGCGGACTGGTTTTAACTGAAATGAATCAAATGTGTCTTTTACAGTTAATAGTACACTTTCCAAACACCTTGCAAAGGGAGGTGTGTTGGGTTGTTTCAAGAATGCAAAGTGCTTTTTGGAGAAATGTATCAGTGGCTTATGGGTATTGCTATATTATGAATTATTTAATGCAAGCGTGGTGTAGGGAAATTGCATCATCTGAATCTCTCGTGTGGATTATTGATTTTAGCAACCTATGTAAGCCATTCAGATGGTGGCGCAGCCAATTCCAATTATGAGATAACAAAATGAGGCCAGAAGGAGGAGTCACAGATTTGGTAAGAGTCTTTATCAGGGCTGAGTTGCTGTCTTTGTTCTCCTCGATAAGCCGACCTTGGCTCCTTGACCTTCAGATCATTTTTAAACCTCCTAAGGTAGTTGCAAACCACACTCTGTGTCCAGTCTTTATAAAGCTGGGCTTCATTCAACCAACCTTTGCTGAGCACAGACTAGGGTCCCCACTTTGCCAGGCTCTGAGACGCAGTAGTAAATCAGATGTGACTCGTGTCTGTGGCGGAGTTCAGCGTCCACTAGGAAAGCGCGATAAGATCGATGATTATAATACAATTCCCATAGGCCTCCAGGGACTGGACGGGCCGGGACCCCAGGCTGGGATCGAAGCTCCGCGACACCAGCTTCCCCGCCGGCTTGTACGACAGTAGTGACACTGGTGGCGCCTCAAGTTGTTTCTGTACCTGAATTTCAGCTGTTATCAGCAATGCAGGTGGCGCAGCAGCTGAATTTCCATTTATTAGGAGGAACTTCAGTTTCAGAATTTCCCCTTTTTGTTTGCAGCAATTTTCTGAGAGCACAGAATATAGATTCAGTTCATTTCTAGTTCTCGATTCCGGCGTCAAGGAAACATTCCTTTTGAAATCACCTCCCAAAAAATAGGAAAAGAAAAAAACAAGTACCAGCAACTGGAGGCCCCAGTGAGATTCGAACTCACGACCCCTGGTTTACGAGACCAGTGCTCTAACCCCTGAGCTACGGAGCCTCGTCAGGCCGCCCTCTAACTCCTCGTCCTAAGGCTGATTATATATTCAAATGTTGGGGTTCCTGTTTTTTAAGGGTCTGGAAATTTGCTGTCGCACCCTCATCCCCTCTCCGACTTTCTGCGCGACAGTTTTAACACCAGAAAGGCTGTCTGGGGACTGGGCTCGGACCCGCAGCGCCTCAAAGTAAGGAAGCGGCGGTCAGCAAGGGACCCGCCCACCGCCCTCCGCCCCGGAAGCCGCGAGCCTCCGACCCGAGCCCGCAGCAGGTGCACCGGAGCAGGGCAGGGACCGCTTCCCTCGGGACGCTCGCGGCTCGGTCGCTGGCCGTCATAGAAACAGGATCATCCTGATGACGAACCAAAACCGAAAACACCTCGACTACTGGCGAATCCAAGGCCCTCATTAAAACGACCCCGAAAAACAATGTTCAGGGGTCGGGAAGCAGGGAGGGGGCTCTGCGCGTCCGCGCGGGACTCTGGAATACGCGCTCCACGTTGCAGGGGAGAGGCTGTGCGATCCACGTACGCAGGGCCGGGCGGCCAGCCCGGCAGAGGGACCCACACGCTGGGGCAACCTCGGTCACGCGCAGGCGCAGGCGCAGCACCGCCTGGGTGCCCCGGGGGCGCGTCACGAACGCACACGCTAGGAAAACAAAACCAGGGGCTGGGCTTATCCTTGAAGGAGAGAGCTGGGGCGGTGGAGGGCACTCAGCGTCGCCACTCTCTCCGCGGCGCCTTGCAGAAGCTCCTACGACTAAAGGTCCGCCTCCGGCCTCCCGGAGGACCCAGTGTGCTCAAGGAGGACCCAGTGTGCTCAAGGAGGACCCGGTGTGCTCAAGTTCAAGGAGGACCCAGTGTGCTCAAGGAGGACCCAGTGTGCTCAAGGAGGACTCAGTGTGCTCAAGTTCAAGGAGGACCCAGTGTGCTCAAGGAGGACCCAGCGTGCTCAAGTTCAAGGAGGACCCAGTGTGCTCAAGGAGGACCCAGTGTGCTCAAGGAGGACCCAGTGTGCTCAAGTTCAAGGAGGACCCAGTGTGCTCAAGGAGGACCCAGTGTGCTCAAGGAGGACCCAGTGTGCTCAAATTCTCCAAAGTCTTTGACCTGCCTGCGCTTAAGGCCTGGCCACCGACGCTCCTCGTCGTCGCCCGTGTCTCCAGGCCCAAGGAGGGTCAGAAGTCCCAGCCGGCCAGCGATTTGCAGGTTTTTTCGGACTCCGTCCAGCATTTATGTACAGTGCTCACTTCCTGCTTCTGGCACCTAAGGACATGTATAACGTGGATGAAACACAGGCCTGTTAGGGTCACAGAAATCACCTGAACTTTGTGTGCGTGCGTGTGTGTGTTACTTTTTAATGATCTTAAGTCATCTCAGTGGGCTCTCTGCCCTCCCCTGTCTGCAAAGGCTTGTGTGCATTCATTCGACGGCATTTACTAAAAGGGGAGCCCTCTGGGCTGGATTCTGTGAAGGACCCCCGTCTTTCACCGAGTTCTCAGTAGTTAGCCCGGCGTGCGTGCAAATCCCTGCCGCACAGGCCTGTGTGACAGACTCTTCACCTGCAAATACGGTCATAGTGCGAGTGTTTTTGCAGCTCTGTGAGGGCCTGCAGGAAACCACGGTTCTAGAAGGGACAATCATAGCGCTCTTTCTCCCAGCTTGAGTCTCCAGGGGTCAGCAGAGCCTTGCGTGGAACTCACACGAAAGCCATCAGGGGCCTCAGAACTGACTCCGAACTGGTGTGATAACAGAGGCGCGGCCTCTCCTCTTCGCAGGAATTTGAGAAGGAGGCGTCGTCAGAAAACGGGGAAGGAAGAAGAGAATACAGCCGGGAGGGAGATGGGAAGCACGGGAAGTAGGAGGAGACAGACACCTGCCGCCATCAAGTCCCCAAATCTGTTGGCCACATTCCCCGAAGGTGCCCTGAGCCCGCCCTCTCCCAGGCCTGAGTCTCCAGCTGGGACTCTGAATGTTGGCCCACCTTCACTTGCTAACACCGCACTCAGGTACTGTATATCCACGCAGGATATCACGTGGCTCTTACAGATTTTTAGAAGAAAACTATATTTAATAGTACGCCACGGGGTGAGGAAGAAGGCGTGAAGTCTAGGTCCCTTCTAGCGGACGCGGCCCAGGGAGGCTGGTTTGTGAAAGGCAGCTCTTGTGTTAATAGGGCTGGTTCTGGAGACAATGTCGTGGGGCGTCTGGCTTCGTTCCAAACACCAGCTCAGGCTGCCATGTGGTATCTCCTGGCTCGCTCAGCCCTGCTCGAGAGGTAATCAAGTCTGTTTCTCTCGGGGACCCTGTAAGCTACGTAAAGAATGTCTTGGAGATTATACTAGTAGGATGGATTCTCTTTTTTAAATGCACGATCCCGCCTTACATCTGAGTGTTGGAATGCTCCCCTGCACCAGGGATGTGCAGAGTTACCAGTCAGGAAACATCAGGCACTGGCCCACAGAGAGGTAAGCTTGTTCCAGAACGTCATTAAATGCACTCCTACCTTCCCCGAGGAACTTTCACCACAGGCCATCAGTCAACGGAATTAAACAAGATGCTCACTGATATAATCGATTTACTTCTGGCACCAGCTCCCTCTCTCGGAGCACAGCAGACTGGTGGTAAACATTTATGGATTGTGCTGCTCTGCCGACCACACTCTGAGTGGCTGTGTTCAGTTTGATGTCCTTACTGTCACTTGCCCTCAACCAGCAGCCCCAGTATCCACTGACAGTATCCACACATCTTTGTATGACCTTGGGCTGAAGGTTCCGTTGGACCGAGAGCTCACACACAAAGCAGAGAGAAGATCCTGATTTTGTAGGAGCTCCTTTGCGGGCACCTGGCCAACAGGACTCAACTGGGATCCATGACACCTCTCCTTACAACTAACACCCAGTGTGGCTTCTGGTGGCCTCTGCAATCCCTCCTGGGTAGGATGCAGTGAAACAAACGCTCTTGCCTCCTCTTCTACAGTGTGAGAAGGAGGCGGCAGGAGCCGAGAAGGTATACACACGCTTCTAGCTAGGCATAAATGACTGGAACTGGGTCCCAAAGGGCATGGGAGAGAAGGTCACGGGCAAGAAAGTCAGGGATTCCATAAAGGAGACAGTCTGTTCTAGTTCCGGGAAGACACAGAACAGAAGGACGCATTTGGTCCACCAAGCCCACCTGTATGGGGAATGTGGACATAGATTTATCACTCTCTTTATAGAGAAGGTGGTGGGGGCCCCAGCACGAGACTGGGGGAAGACATGTGCCTACGTCTCTGCCTTTCACAAACCTCCGCGCCCCAGACCTACCCCCCACCCCACCTCACCACCTCAGGTCCTGCTTGTCCGCTCGCGGCAGCTAATCTAGAATAGAGGGAAACTGGTAGCCCGAGGAGCCTGGAGCTGGTTAGGCGGCCCACTCCTCTGACAGGACACATGAACATCAAATAGCAGAAAAGCAAGAGAAGCTCCAACCTCATCCCCCAGAAGAACAACGAGGAACCGGGCGTTACCAGTGCCCTCAGAATGCAGACCACAGTACAGCCATTAGAGCAAGAGTCGGCAAACTCTTCCTGTAAAGGGCCAGACGGTCAACATCTCAGGCCTTGCGGGCATACAGTCTCTGTCACAACTGCTCGGCTCCAGATTGTAGCTCAAAACGCGTCACAGATAAATAACACATAAGCGAATAAGCGTGGCTGTGTTCTTCCAGCACTTTATTTGTGACACTGAAATGAGAATTTCATATAATTTTCACAGGTCCTGAGAGATTCTCTTGACATTTTCAACCATTCTAAGATGTACGTTTCAGCTCACAGTCTATGCACACATGGGCCGTGGGTGGGATTTGGCCCGCGGGGTGCGGTTTGCTGACCCTGGGATAGAATACAAGACAGAATGTCAAATAGAAGTGAATACACACTCTCAAAGTCTGGTTTGCAGTGTGAGCTCCATTATTTGGATTTCTTTTCCTTTTTGTCTTGTTCCTTTAATTGTCATATTATTGTATTTGCCATTACTATTGTTTCAGTTACTATGGCTACATAACAAATTACCCCTCGAATCAAGGGCTTAAAACAATTAGTACCTGGCTTTTGATTTAAAAACATATATGTAATTTGTGAAGGGTGCTGACAGGCGGCCCATCTGCACGGGCCAGGGGACAGCTCGCCAGCCGGGGTCAGGGTCCGAATGCTTACTGGCTCCCAAGTCTGCTGAGGAATCACCTGAAATCTTTCTGGATCTGACCCGAGGTTTCATGACTGCATCCTTGACTTCCTCTTTAGACCGTGTTTTCCCAGAAGACTTTTCTTAACTGTAACCTTGTCTGTCATCCGGAGAAGTTGGCAATGCAGGACAGTTTTATCGCTGGATAGCCAGCAAGTCCTTTATAGTTAACCATTCTTTCATTAGCGTATCTGTCTCGTGTCTCATTTTACCATAGGCATCTAGGAAAAGCCAGGCAACACCTTCAGAACGCTGCCTGGAAATGTCCTTAGCTGAATCTCCAAATTCATCAGGCACATTTTCTATTTTTTCACATTTCCCATAGTAACAATGCTGCTAAACTTCTTGCCATTGGATAATACTGCTCTCTTTTCCTCCAGCCTTTTTTTTTTTAACTTTATAGTTTATTGTCA
>CM053577.1:139418466-139446479 GCA_028646485.1 Cryptoprocta ferox | reverse complement strand
AAAGAGCTGGGGTGTACAGCGAAGGTGGGTGGGAGTGGGGGGGGAGGGTTGAAGGGGTGGGGAGGTGGCAGACCGGGTGGGGAGTGGAGGAACAGGGGGTGGGAGTGGGGGGAGGGATGGGCGGACGGGGGTGGAGGAACGGGGAGAGGGTGGAAGGTGGACGGATGGAGTGGGGCGGGGGGTAGGGTGGTGGAGGGATGAGGGTGGGGGTGTGCAGGGGTGGGGGTGCGGGGACTGAGGGATGGGGTGGAGGAACGGGGAGGGGGTGGAAGGCGGACGGATGGAGCGGGGCGGGGGGTGGGGGGACGGACCCCGCCTGGGCCGCTGTGACGCGCAGCGCGAACGAGGAGCGGTCACGGCTCCAGCGACTCTCAGCAGGAGGGCGGGCTGGGACCCGGGCTCGCGGAGGTGGGGACGGGGCCGCGCAGCCGCCGGGGGACGCGCGGGGCAAGGGCCGCGGGGCTCGGCTCCTCGGCGGCCCGGGCGCGGGGGGAGGCTCGCCGAGCAGCCGGCTGCGCGGCCACGCGGCTCCCGCCTCCGCGGACGCCGATCCGTTCCTGCGGGGGAGGCGGGGAGGAAGGAGCCCGCGCCCGGGTCCCGGGGGGAGGGGGAGGCGCCCGGACGGCGGCGTCCGTTCGCTCCGAGCAGGGTGGCGCGCCCCCGCGCCCCCGCGCCGCGCGCCCCCGCGCCCCCGGCCCCGGGCTCTGTAGAGCGCGCGCTGGCGGCCCGGGGAAAGCATGCTCCAGTGGCGCAATCGGTTAGCGCGCGGTACTTATACAGCAGTATATGTGCGGGTGATGCCGAGGTTGTGAGTTCGAGCCTCACCTGGAGCATGTTTTCTTCCCTTTGCGATTTCACACTCCTTCTCTTCGGGTGCCTCTTCCGGAGGGAGCTTGTTTTATTTTCCATGGCGAGACCGCCGATATGGAGAGCATTTGGGAGTTTTCGAACAGGACGAAACCACAAACCAGAAGGAGGCAAATTGAATTTATCCAAGCAAATTCGCTTCTCCTGGATCAGGGGAGGCCCCCTCATCCTTTCCCCGCTCCTTCCCTTAAACGAATCCGCGGCTCTCCGGGAACCGAGCCGGGGAGCGGAGCGCGGGGGGCCTGCCCTCTGCCGTTTCGTCTGCTCCGGGGGCTCCGCGTCTTGGCCCTGACGCCGCAGGGCGCGGACAGGGTGCCGATTCCACCCGCGGAGCGTCAGTGCGGTGTGAGTCGCGGAGGCGGGCCTCCAGCAGCGAGGCCCCGGGCCCCGGCGGCCGGGGATGTACCTGCTGCCAATGTCATCAGAAAATAGACAGACAAGGCCCGGTAGCAGAACCGCATGCATTCTGACGCCGTGCCTGAAATAAACGATTCGAGGTTGCCCTGCTTTTGCCCGGCCTCTCCTGGATTTATTCTGTCCCAGGGCCTCCTTCTCTTCGGTTCCCTTAGTATGACATTCCCCACAGTTCTGTCCTCGGCGTGCCTCTCGGCTAAGGCTATACAGTTCTTCGTGTGACACCCGTCCCCTTGATGACAGCCTCTCGGTGAGTACGGAGGGCTACCCTCTGTCTCTCACCCAGTGTCCTCATTTGAACCCAGAGCCGGGCATCCTGCTGACCTCGCCACTTCCGTGACCTTAACCCCCTCAGGTCTGTAACATCAACACGTGCGAAGGTTATCCATCTTAAATCCACTCCCTCTCCTGTGCTCTTTATTTCAAAAGCGGTCATTTAACAAATATGGAATGCCTCCCCCCCCCCCCCCCCCGCCCCGCCGGGTCCGTGCTGCGTGCTGGGGTTACGCAGGAAATAAACCGGTGAGGCCTCTGCGCTCTGGAGGCTCCGTTCCAGTGGGGGGCAGTCCGCCGTGACCAAGTAGACAGAAGTGGCGGCGCGCTTTCTAGAGAAAAATCGAAACCTGATACACGGGACAGGAGGTGCCCGGGCGCGTGCGGGGAGGGCTGTATTGTACAGGGTGGTGACGGGAGGCCTCTCTAAGCCAGTGCCAGGTAGGCAGAGACCGGATGGACACAGGGAGGCAAGTCCCGACCCACACCGTGGAGGTCAGGCCCGGGGTTGGGGGGGTGGGTGGAGAACAAGCACGCGGCCTCGCTGTGGGGCCCGGGAAGCTCGCTCCGGCCTACTTTTCCACAAAGAGCCTCTTGGATAATTTGTGAAAAGCTACTACCTGAAGTGATGTCATATATGGTACTAGCTAGGACTGTTACCCATTATGTTCCAGGGAACCGTGTGAAATCACCAGAGGCTCAGAGAAGCGACTCCAGGGCCTTCCTGTCCAAGGCTGGGCCAGTCTCTGATCCTTTGTCCCCTCTGCTCCCCCCTTAACCCCTTAGGGTGAGACTTTATTCTGTTTCATTTATTTATTTTAGCAAAATAAAGGTTAGACGTAGATACTGAGAAATGAACAACATTAACAAGGGAATTTTGTTCTGTCTTGTGGTTTCTTTCACTAAAGAATGTGAGGTCAAAGGTCAGAGCAGGGATGTGCCAGTGCGGTGGCCACCACCTGTCTGAGTCCTTCCTCTGCCTTCCACACTCTCTTCATCTGGTCTATGTGCCAGATTCCTGCTCCTTCTTCGTGGCCCAGAAACAGGTCTGATGGTTTCTTCTCTCTTCCTCATCGATGATTTGGAGTGCTAAATTCACATT
This sequence comes from Cryptoprocta ferox, assembly GCA_028646485.1. Classification (NCBI taxonomy): domain Eukaryota; kingdom Metazoa; phylum Chordata; class Mammalia; order Carnivora; family Eupleridae; genus Cryptoprocta; species Cryptoprocta ferox. Next base: position 139,443,823 of record CM053577.1, on the reverse strand, counting down.
TATCTCATCGTAAAAACCACCTTTTCTATGAGTTTGCTTATTAAGGACAATTACCATGACTTTTTTTCAACTTTCGATTATGTAGTCCATTATGTCACATGTAGAAAATGCTCAAAAATATCTGTAGAGTCTCAAAATGGTACAGTAGGAGAAATTCAGAACTTTGGGAAGAGAAAAGGAAGGAGGAAAAAGTAAGGTGGTTTGGATGGGAATGATGAGAAGGGAAAATAAATGGGTTTCTGTTGGCTGTTGCGGGTGAAAATATTGGATATTTTAAACACTGTAACTCAAAGTTTTTCTAGAGTTGACATATGCTTCTGCCCAATGAGGATTGACTTACATGCTTGGCTGAGAAATACAACTGGGAATGAGTGTGTTTTAGGCCCAGTGTAGCAGAATCACCACCGTGAGACCTCACATCCCATCAGAAAAGGCCACATGGGGCGCCTGGGTGGCTCAGTCGGTTGAGTGTCCAACTCTTGATTTTGGCTAAGGTCATGGTCCCGGAGTCATGGGATACGGCCCGTGTCGGGCCCCATGTTGTTTTCTGCACCGGGCGCTGGGTGTGGAGCCTGTTTAAAATTCTCTCTCTCACTCTCTCTCTCTCTCTCTCCCTCTGCCCCTCTCTCCAGCCTGTGTGCACCCTCTCTCTATTAAAAAAAAAAAAAAGAAGAAGAAGGGCCAAATATTCTGCTTAAAAATTTCCCTCTTCATATGTGTCCAATAAAAATTTTTGGCTACTTATGGAGTGATAGAATTTTAAATAGTTGAACAAGAAACTTTTCTCACAATTTTGACATTTGGGTCTCTTTACTCTTTGCTTATTTCTCCCCAGTTTCCATTTCTATTTCTGGTGCAAACTGAAAAGATCCATATCCTTAAAAAGCTCTGTAAGCAGTTTTATCCATAACTTAAATATGGCCTACTTGCGTGTCTTCTGTCACATCCAAATTATAGTTCATGTAACAATTTTGTGAATTTTTATTGTTTTGCCTAGATAATACATTCCCTTGGTTCCGATTATTTGTGAGGATCAAGGTCCTCCCTGGTCCTACCTCCCAGCCCCCAGTTCCCTGAGCACAGGCTGTTGCTTTATGTTGTGGATGCAAATTGAATAAGCTTTTTAAAAATCTTTAAAGAGAAAGGGAAAGAGTTTCATTTGAGCACAAGTTAGTTCAGCTGCCTGGGATACACAATCTTCGCAAAGAAGAGAGAGCTCTGAGGAAGGAACATTTAGTGCAGTTATATGATTTTTACATTTTAAAAAGTTACAGGGGCGCCTGGGTGGCTCAGTCAGTTAAGCGCCAGACTTTGGCTCAGGCCAGGATCTTGCGGTTCATGGATTCAAGCCCGGCATCAGGCTCCGTGCTGACAGCACAGAGCCTGGAGCCTGCTTTGGATTCTGTGTCTCCCCCTGTCCCTACCCTCCCCTGCTCATGCTCTGTCTGTCTCTCTCTCTCAAAAATAAATAAACATTAAAACAAATTTAAAATGTTACAAATCATCATGATGAAGAACATTCTAGAAAGTTATAGACTTTATCTTATGTTTTTAGTATGTGCAAGGCTGCATGACTTTAATCTTACAGGAACCAGGGAGGTTTAAAATTTTTTCTTATCTTTATGTTTGGAATGCTCCTTTTTGTTTGTTTTTTTGTTTGTTTGTTTTAAATAAAGCAGAGGTGCAATGTGTGTTCAAGGCAGATATAGAGCCCCTGCTCTGAGGTTTTGCTGAGTCATTTTGACCTTGATAAATGTTAAAGTATGGCTTCCCCGGGAGCCCAGAAGCACGGCCCATAAACATGAAAAGTTGAAAATTCCCTTTATTTTACCAATGTTCTTAGTTTCTTCCAAAACTAGAATGACTTACATTCTCTCTGTTGCAGCTACCATTCAAGGTGAGTGTGTGGAGGCGAGCCCATCCCTTCCCATGTAGTGAAAACAGCCAGAGATCTGGCCTTTGCTTCATCTATCGGAAGATAATCTGTGTCGTACCTAATAGTAGTAGTAAAACCTTGGTTTGCGAGCATAATTCGCTCCAGAAACATGCTTGTAACCTAAAGCCCTTCCAAGCGAATATATCCAATATATATTGTATATCCAAGCGAATTTCAGAGCCATTGATTCAGTTTGATTATCTGACGTTCAGCGTCATGTACAACTCATATTGCAAGACATTGCTCATTTACAAGGTAAAATTTATCAGAAATGAAGTGTTTGCTCGTCTTGCGGATCACTCCCAGAATAAGATGCTTGTCATCCCAGGTTTTACTGTGTATTTTAGGGTGGGTCTGGCCACGTACCACAGCTATGTCGGGAAGACCAGCCATGTGATTTAGGGTGGGGGCTTTGGGCCGCTTTATCAGGCAGCCTGGAGAGTGAGTTCGAGCACATGCGTCATCAATCACTTATGCCTATACAATAAGCCCCAGTAAAAACTCTGGACACACGTGCACACGGGGGAACTTCCTGAGCTAACACCACTCTGTATTGTCACACATCGATGTAGGACGATCACGTATCCTGAGGACAACAGCGGTTTCATTTGGAACTCTGCCAGAGTCTGCTCAATGTGTGTCTCCTTTTGGCTGATTTTGATTTGTGTCCTTTCCCTGTAATACACTGTAACCAATTAGTATAATGGCTTTGATGAGTTCTGTGACTCCTTCTAAGAAATTACCGAACCCAAAGGCGTTTTGCAGAACAAAAACTTGCCAACAGTGTCAGAAGTGAGAGAAGCCTAGGGACTGTGCCCTCACACTTTGCTGTTTGACAACACGGGTAGAGGAGTCAGATAGAAATCTCTGATTTAGGGGCGCCTGGGTGGCTCAGTCGGTTGAGCATCTGACTTCAGCTCAGGTCATGATCTCACAGTTCGTGGGTTTGAGCCCCACATCAGGTTCTGTGCTGACAGCTCAGAGCCTGGAGCCTGTCTTCAGATTCTGTGTCTCCGTCTCTCTCTGACCCTCCCCTGCTCACGCTGTCTCACTCTCTCTCTCAAAAATAAATAAAACATTAAAAATTAAAAAAAAAATCTCCTCTGATTTGACAGCGCTTGCCATGAAACTGATCAATAGTAACATGGGAAAATAAGTTTAATTATTTCTAACACCTCTCTGCTTACAATATTAAAGAGCAAATTGTTGCTGATTTTCTGGGAGTCCTCTGGGAAATTTCAGTCAGTGTTAGGTTCAACTACGTGAGGATTTGAATTGAGGGGGAAAAATATCAAAAGTTTCCAGGTAGTAACACCTAATTAAATAGGTTCACAAGTTAATACTTGACTGACTATTTAACCAGGTAACAATAAGATTTTAAAAGTAAACACAGAGGACTTTCAGTTTCTCCTCTAACATGTAGAAAGTTTGGAAGCCGTCACTATCATCCTCACGACGAGAGAAAAGCTGAAAATCAATAATTCTCCTTAGATATATCAGGATATTGAGGTCACAATTTTGGTAACCCAAAACCAAAAGAAGAGTGAAGAGTGAATTGCCATCACTGGGAGCAGAGAAGGAAGAGGGAAGAGTGAATTGCCGTCACTGGGAGCAGAGACTACAGCCGGTGAGAATCACAGAAGGCGACTCACAGACAACGCTCAAGGGAGCCCCGGGAAGGCGGAAACGGAATGGCAGACAACAAAACAAAGAACAAGGGAAATGAATTGAAAATATTTACAAATACAGATCTCCCTTGACTTACAGTGGGGTTACGTCCTGCTAAGCCCATCAGACATTGAAAATATAAGGTAAAAGTGCATTGAACACACTTAGCCTACAGAACTTCAGAGGTTAGTTTCGCTCACCTCAACTGTGCTCGGAATGCTTCCCTCAGCCTGCAGTTGGGCACAATCATCTAACACGCAGTTTATTTTATACTAAAGTGTTGAAGGTCTCATGCAATTCACTGAATGCTGTACTGAAAGTGACCAGCAGAATGGGGTCAGAATGGTTGTCCGCGTACTGGCTGTGTGCCCACATGATCACGCTGCCCGGCGTCGCCAGAGAGGACCCCACCCGTGTCCCAGCCTGGGAAAGGATCGAAATCCAAAGTAAGCTTCCTCCCAAATGTGTCTTGCTTTTTGCACCATCGTAAACAGAACCATCATAAGTGGGGACTGTCTGTACAGTAATCCCTCCTTACACACGGTGTCACTTCTGACAGCTTCCACGGCCCGTGGTCAGCTGAGGTCTGGAGGCGGATGATCGGCCTTGTGACAGGTCATCGGAAGGGCAGTAGTGCCTAACGCTACATCGTAGTGCCTGCGTCGTCCAACCACGGTGTTTTTCAAACGCATGGGCCTGTGCAATACGAAGAGTACGTCCTAGTGAACGACGGGCTTTAGCTGTAACAACGCACCAGTCTGGGTTCATCCATCGTAACAAATGCATCACACTGATGCAAGAGGTGACTCATAGAAGCTCTGAACTTGGGGGAATAGGGAATCTGGAAACTGCCTGTATTTTCTGCACAATTTTTTTGTAAACCTAGAAATGCTCTGAAGAATAGTCTATTTTAAAAAGTTAACATAGAAGGTAATGCAATTATAAATAATCTTAGCTGTTTCAAAAGTGGAAAGACTTTGTTATCTTAAATAATCAAGGGCATACTAAAACGAGATAGTTGTAGGAGTTAAATTCTGCCCTTTTGGGGAAGAAATGAACTGAATTGTCACTACAGTGCTAAAGCATGCAGTGGTGGGGACTTCTGAAGGGTGTTTGGGGTGGATTTGGAGTTACCCATAATATCAAGGCTAAAAGCCAGAGCAAAATAACTCTCAAACAAAGAAGCAAAATTAGATCCTTAACAAGCTGCCGCAGACAAATGTCTGCGGGGCACCTGTATCAGGAGCTGCGCTCGCTGGGATCCATCCCAGAGCAGCCGTCAGGAAAGGACCACCGCAGGCTCGGGTGGATGAGCTGGGTGTCCCAGGTGGGCTTTTACTTCTGTGTGACTCAGGACACCAAACCGCCAAAGACAAAAGCCAGATAGATGAGGACACGGACTTTCTTCAGGCCCTCGTGATGGGGAGAGCACTCTGGAAGGTGGGATCGCAGCATTCTCTGCAGGGTGGTTTGCCTTAGACTTTGGTAGGGAATAGTACCCAGTGCCCACGTGAGCTTATTTGCCGTTCAGCAATTGGAGAAGTTTCAGTCAGACGACTGGGAAGTGTTCATTTGTGTGTCTAGCTACTTTCAAGGGGATTGTACAGATAGAGTTCACACAGCAGGCCTGGGACTGCAGTCCTTAGAAAGGCCTGCTTGCAAGATTGGCCCATGGCTGGCCTCTGGGAACTTAGATTAAGAGAGTTCCCACCATTTCCCAAATGGCAGGAGTGGCTCCCTGTGCCTAAACTGTTTGTGCAAACCATACAGTTCGTGCTGACCACCTGCTTTCTTCCTGGATCTGGAGTTTCAATATATGCCAGGCAGTCTCGCCCTCCCCCCCAGGTATTTGGACACTGGGTCTCTAATGAAGTTCCCTGGTGGACATTTTCCATGTCTTGTCACACCTTTTGGCTGTGGGAATTTAGCCTGTCCTCTGTGACATGCACCTGGTTTCCCCCAGACTTTGTTCCAGGTGGCTTTTCCCTTTGCTGACTTTGCTTTGTCTCCTTTTGCTATAATAAATCATAGCTATGAGGGCGACTATATGCTGAGTCCCATCTTTCTCAAATCATTGAACCGGGGGAACAGAGGGACAAAGAGTTCTCATCTTAGCTAATCACTTATGAGACAAAGGACAAGAACTTGGCAAGGAGGGAGAGGGGAGGGGTCTGTGGTTGGTCTTACCAGCAGGTTTGGGCAAAAGAGAAAAGATTTGTGTTTGGCCTTGTCCGTACTTAAATACTATGATGTTTTGCATTACATAGGAGGTGGGGTTTGTTGACTGCAAATAGCTCATATAGTTTTTGATACAGGGTATGCTTAATTACTATTTTTCAATTATCCAAATAATATATACCTCCATAACATATTTTAAAAAATACAGAGAAACACCAACAATATCTTATTCTCCCCCTGTTAATAATCAATATCATTGATCATCAAAAAATACATGTGAAAATCACAAAGAAACGGCACTACATCCTGGACTGAATAGCCAAAATTAGAATGGCTGACAATATCCAGTACTGGCTGGTCTATGACATAACCAGAAGCCTCTTCCATGGTTGCTAATAATCCATGGTTGTTAATACACTTAATGCGTGCATTTTGGAAAACTGTGTAGCAACATCTAATAAAGTTAAACATACATATATCCTGTGACCAGCAATTTCATACTTCTATCTGTGTATCTATGTACCTATCTATGTATGTATCTATGTGCCTATTTATGTATCTGTCTATGCATCTATTTATCTGATGAATGAGTTGTTTTGTTCACCTAAAACCACCCACGAGAAGGTTCGGTGGCTTTTGTAGCCTAGAACTGGAAACCAAATGGCCACCATCAGCATTAGAATGAACAAGTAGAATGAACAGGTAAGTTGTGACGTAACAAAATGGAAGTTGATGTAACGGAACAAACCGTTTTTACAGATAAAGACACAGATGAATCTCACAGACAATATTGAGTGAAAGAAGCCAGACATAAGAATGCAGATTCAATTTGATTTAATGTGTATAAGACACAAAATAAAAGACAGCACATACAGTGAGAGCCCGGACCAGTGGCTGACTTTGGGACAACAGCAAATGAGAGGGTGTAAACTTGTAAAAATCATCAAGGTGTGTGCTTAAGATTTGCTAACTTTATGTAATTTATACCTTCATAAAATGAAAGGGGAAAGGAATAAAAACAACGGAAAGAATAAAAAATATTTGAGGTCCAAACTAGAAATTACCCCAAATGATGTTTTCTTGAATTCTTTCAAGAAGCTTTGAATCCCTACACCCCTACGGCTATCTAAGTCATATCCTTAGAAAACCTATATAAAATTTTCTTTATCACCTTTTTTTCATTCTTCCTATAATACTCAGGAAAACTTGAATATGTTCACACACTGTGTAAATTTGTTAACTTTTTTTTTGTATAGTTACCATACAGTGTTGTATTAGTTTCAGGTGTACAATATAGTGACCCCGTGGTCTGAATTTTATGTTGGTGAGATTATTTTTGAAATGGGCAAAATGTAACATTTTCAGAAAACAACACAAAAAATTTACTTACTTTCCTGAAATGTAGCCTCCTAAAAGGCAAATAGGCTGTTCAGAAAAGCTTATTTAGGGAGTAATTGACAAAAGTTGGGGGGGGGGGTGCCGAGATAGCTCAGTTGGGAGAGCGTTAGACTGAAGATCTTAAAGGTCCCTGGTTCGATCCCGGGTCTTGGCAGGTATCACTGGTCCCTTTTTGCAAATGCTGTTGACTTTTCCTACTACTGATTGGCCTCCTAAACCGCGAAGACCGATCCCTACCGAATGTCAACCACCTTCAAGTAAGTTAAATCCACAGCGCCATTTATGTGGAAAGGAACCGCATACATTCACCCTGACCTTACTGGAAAGGGCTTTTGCAAACTCTCTGGCAAAATGCGGTTCTACATCTGTACAGCCAAGTTCCTCCACAGCATCCAGCGGTTCCCTGAGGCAAAGAAAGGGAGCTCAGTGCTTTTCCAGAGCACTCGGAGGTTATTAAATATATCTATAAGAATCAGGGCAAGAACACTTTCAGATCTTCACTTAATTACCTGTTTCTGCTTTCACTTGGTGTCCACCCGGCAGACCCTTGCATGGTCAGTATTTTGAATCCCCTAAGTAGTTTTGCTTATTTTATACAGCATTTTGGTTTACAGCTGTATGGACAGTCCTAGTATGTCATTTTACTGCAGAAAGGTGAGAATGATAGTTTAAACATAAATTGAATTTTAGTGGTATTTATTAAGATTATATGTGACTATATATATGCTGTAAAATATCATAGGAATTACGAATATTGATTTATTATTTTTTTCCAAGACAATGTTGGATAATTAGCGGAATCTAATCTGGAACATAACATGTATCATGTGAAATTCTCTTACAAGATGTTTGCTGCAGATGCTACATTGTGTATTGCCAAGGATATAGGAGGGGAGATTAAAGGTATGCTTGACTAGGGATAGGATATTTTGGGGAGGACAAAGGAGAAGACTAGCGCTCTGGTGGTCTCCCAGGAGGATTTGAGGGTAGTTAGAGTCTGGGATCGATGGAGATTCGTTCTATACCATTGTGTTAAAGGGCAGATCTTTTCATGAGCCCTTCTTCTGATCCGGAGTCACGACCTTCATAGTCAATATTTCATTTAAAAGCAGGTACAGAAAAATACAGTTGTTGGACTGGGAACTTCAGTCTATCTGGGAAGGTAACTGAAGGTCGGGAGGGGTGAAGACAGCTGACCTACATCCTAGGTTTCACCAGCTGGGAACGGGCTGGTTTATGTAGGAGAGCGAGTGCGGGGCGCGTGTGACCGTCCCGCACACCCTAGGGAGGAGTCGGAAAAGTCAGGGAGCCGGACCGCCCTGGGAACTCCGTTTGTCCGCGGACGAAGGAGTGCAGGGTAATCCTTTCGGCGTTTCAAGGCCGGGAAACGAGCGAGACGCATCGCTGTGGCTTTGCCTACGGAACCCGGGGGCCCGGGACGCGGTGGGGGGCGGACGCGGTGGGGGGCGCGGCTCCCGTGCGGACCCCCGGGGCCCGGGACGCGGTGGGGGGCGGACGCGGTGGGGGGCGGACGCGGTGGGGGGCGCGGCTCCCCGCGACGACTGGGAGCACAGACCGCGGAGGCCACCTCGGAGGCTCGGAAGCCCTGGGTCCCCGGACTCGAGCCCTCGACCCTGGACACTTCCAGAGTGGACCCTGGAGGCTCGTGCTTCTGCCCTGCGCCAGCGTCGGCTTTGAAATCAACAGAGTCATCACCTGTTGATTCTCTTCGCTCTAAATAAAAGTTTTCTCTGAAAATCGTCAGCACGAAAGTTCGAAAAATACAAGGGAAGTAACCGACGTGCAACACCTTCAACCTGTCTTCGGGGGCGGGCCGGTCGGCTCCTGGGGAGCGCAGCGCGCAGCGGGCTGGCTCCGGGGGTCCCCTGGCTCGCACCCCGAAGTCTGAGCGACACCCAGCAGGCGCCGTCGGGGGAGAATTAACAGCCGGGAGCCGCCAGCACCCCGCTCTGTGCAAACCTCCGGGCCCTGCTCTCCCGCCCCCAGACAGGACAACAGGTCACCCCCACTCACGGTGTGACCGTGCTGCTGGGGGGCCGCCGTCCCGACTGTGACGTCAGGGCGGGCGTCTGCGGCGCTTCAGAGACCCCGGGCACCAGCGCCTTTCCTCCAAGGCGCTTGTCTCCTTTTCCTTCCGTGCAACCGACCGGAACTGGACGGGCCACTCAGGTACAAGTCCTGAAAGAGGAGTTTGCCACGTGTGACCCAGAGTTACGGACTCGCCTCTAAAGAGGGGAGACTCCATTCACCACAACTGAAAATCCCGTTACAGTGCTCCCTCCACAAATAGGCTGCGCTCAGCCCCTGCACACGTCTCTCCGTGGGTTTTCCAGTCCAGATCCGAAGAACTGAGAGTGTGGACTTCTCATGACAGTCTGTATGGTTCAAAGCGGGAGGAAGGAGATTCCCTTTAGTTCTGGACAGACATGTAGACGAACTTATTTATTTTTTTAGAAAAAGGCCTTCTTCAGGTGGCCGGTTAGCTCAGTTGGTTAGAGCGCGGTGCTAATAACGCCGAGGTCGCGGGTTCGATCCCCGTACGGGCCACGCGTGCTGCTGCTTTTGGCCTTCACTTGTCGGACCCCACATAGCCACTAATCAGAATCCAAAGTTCACACATTCTTTTTCTCACCAAGAAGGCCATGTATTTTCGCTTCGCTTTGCTTACTTTTAATTAAAAGTAACTACACTCACTAGGAAGAGTTTCCTGAAGCAACTTGAGGGACTGGTGTGGGAGCGAGTTAGGAAAGGGGGAATCAAGGAGAGTTTTAGAAATGTGGCTGCTCAGTTTCTAGTGAACCTTCAGGAGACGGTATTATGTGGGCGCGTCAGAGAAGCTGCAATAGAGAAAAGGAGGCAGGTGCAGCTTGGCCGGTACTCAGTTGGCTGGAGCAGCGACACCGGGCTTTGCTGCGGTCGGGTCTGCGCTTGCTTCTTCTTTTTACCGAGAACCTGCAACGACCCCGCGCTGCGAGCGGCGCTGTGCGGTCTCCGGCCTCCGCGCACCTGCGGGCGCCCCGCGAGGCTGCGCACCCGCTTTCTCGGGTTTGGTCCCAGCCCCGCGCACCTGCGGGCGCCCCGCGAGGCTGCGCACCCGCTTTCTCGGGTTTGGTCCCCGCCCCGCGCACCTGCCGGCGCCCCGCGAGGCTGCGCACCCGCTTTCTCGGGTTTGGTCCCCGCCCCGCGCACCTGCGGGCGCCCCGCGAGGCTGCGCACCCGCTTTCTCGGGTTTGGTCCCCGCGGGCTAAGGCGCACGCTTTGACCACAATTCACCTGCGAGGCACAGCGAGGAGACAAGCTACACATTCGGAAACCAGTCCACGTCTGAGGATGATCTTCTGGGTTGGTTTGAAGAATTTCCCCCACTTGGCAGAGATTTCCCCCCAGCCTCTATGCTGGGCCTCGACGCACAGGGAGGAGGCAGGTCTGTTGAGAGCCTCCACCCCCACCCCCCGCGCGCTGCCACCTCCCAGGTCTTCCTCATCTTCTCCCGGATGTTTACGTCTGTAAAAGAAGGGATTCCCGTCGGTTCTTTGTCCCTCGGGGGCGTCTGGCCCGGCCGGGCACGTGGGGACACGTTGGAGCGGAGTGGCGACCGCGGCCGTCAGGGCCAATCTCTAAGGGCCCCACTGAGGCAAAGAGCCGCTCGCACCCGTGTCCCCACGGCCCAATGTTCCTTGAGGAGTTCCTCAGGTCCCCCTTCTCTGCTGGTAACCGTGCGAGAAAACAGCTCGCAGGTGAGACCTCTGGGGTGAGGACCCTTCCCACTGGGGAAAAATATGGATGGAGAAGATACGGGAAGAACACGGTTTTTATTTTTCTTTAGAGTTTCTCTGATTTTAAAACCTTCTAATGGTATTGTCAAGCCAATCTTCTGTCTGAAGTTCAAGAAGAGATGAAAGAAGAAAAATCTTAGAGGATCGTTTCTTCGATGCTTCTGATGTCTCCTTCAGACCCAACCCACAGCCGGTGTGGGACAGCATCGCCAGGGTGAGGGCTCAGTTCCAGGAAAATGTATTTGGTCCTCCAAATACCTAAGGATTGTTTCAATCTTTTTTTTTTTTTTTTTTTTTAAGTACCGGGAGAGTGTGAGGGAAAAGAGGGACCCCAGCGAGCCAGCCAGGAGTCGAACCTGGAATCTTCTGATCCGTAGTCAGACGCGTTATCCATTGCGCCACTGGCCCCCGCCTGCCAAAGGCCTCTCAGGCTCAGTATTTTCATTACTGTACACACTTCACACCGTGAGAGGAAGTGGTTGATTTTGTAATTTACATGCGGACTAGGAACAATATCTGCACCCATTCCGGGAAAGCATAATTTGCTTTAGGCCTTGCTTGCATACGACACTTACATAAAATGTTTTCATTGAAAACAGGTCGGTCTGCACTTCTCTGTCTCCATCGGAAACTTGTTTGGTGCCTCGGAGCTGTTTGCTTTGCTCCGGTTTGCTTTTTGCTTGAACAAACCTCCAGGGACTCGGTGCTCACGTTCTCTCCCGACTCCCTGTTCGCTGCCGCTGACGTTAGGGCCTGGTTTTGGGCTGCCCCTTACCGCCGCCCCGCACTCACCCGCCCACAAACCGCAATAAGCACAAAATGCAATAAGGAGGCGAGAATTCGGTGCGAGTATACATTTTAAGATTCGCACTTGACAAGAGAAGCTTGGAAGCCAGGAACTCATTTGCTAACAAGTGCAAATCTGGCTTGAACTTCACTTGGTCCTTCAGAGCAGACAAAACGGCCGTGGGTGGGCGCGCTCCGCCGATTTAACCACTCGGCGTCGCCGCGGCGGTGTTTTCACACTAAGGCCGGAGGTCGGCGCGGACGGTGGGGAGGCGGGTTCTGGAGGTGGTCGGACGCCCACCTCCCACAGGGGAGGGGAGGGGAGGGCGGGCGTCACCACCGCCTGGCGGCCCGCACTCCTCGAGGGCGTTGCCTGCGTGCGGGGTGGGCGCGGTCCGGGACCGTCACCAAAACGGAAGACCGCTGTGAGCAGGATTTGAACCTGCGCGGGGAGACCCCATTGGATTTCGAGTCCAACGCCTTAACCACTCGGCCATCACAGCCCCCGTGGCCCGGGCCCCGCTCGCTGGGCCGAAGGCAAGCGCGTGTCGTTTACCGTGCGGCGTGGAGACACGCGGCCGGTACCCGAGCGGCCCCTCAAAACCCTCTTCCGCTTCACGGCTATTTCAGCTTCTCAGATATTGAGGCAGAAATCTTGGCAACACCCTTGACTCCGGTTACTCCACGCGGGCGCAGGGGTTCTCCTCCCCGGCCCTCCGAATCCATGCACGCAGGTCCGAGAACCTTGCCACCGCCCCGCCGCTGGCAGGCTGGTGCAGGACGCCTGCACCTGTCACCTGGGATGCCGCGAACACCTTCACAGGGTTCCCGCATCCGTCCTCTTCAGCCTCACCAAACGCTCCGCCATGAACAGCCAGGGCGGTCTCGGAACCGCAACCACTTCATGGCACAGCTTTGCTCACGACTCCACGGCGGCGTCTCCTCCTCCCCTCGGAGGCCTCTGGGCCCCAGAGATCTCCGGTGTCACATCGCTGTCCCCTTGCTTTGCCCCGACTCTCACTCTGCTGGGATGTTCTTGCTGCGACGCACGTGTGTCCCAGCCCCTTACCTCCTGCAGGTGTTTCCCCCAATATCCCCTCGTCAAATATCACCTGAAGCACAGCCTGAACCTCCGACCCCCCTCATTCCAGGCCTTCTCCCCATTCTTTGCTTTATTTTTCTCCATCTCACTCGTGATCATTGTAACACGCTATGTAACTTATTTATTTTGTGTGGGACCATGTGAGTTAGGTTGAAATGTGAAAACTCCTGGCTCCACGGTACACGCTGCTTCCTTCACATCCTTTTGGATACGCGTGCGTTTTCTCCAAATTCCTGGAGCCCCGGGGTTCACAATTGCTATACGTAGGGAGGAAGGATTTTCCCTCTCTTAGGTTGGTAGCTGGGGCCTATGAATCCACTGACAGAAGACAGATGAACAGGAGAAAAGGTTTGCAAATGTTGTTGATGTTGATTTTTAAAAATTTTAATCTTACAGGCATGAAGGCTTCTCGTAAAAGAAGCGAGAACGCAAAGAAGCAGTTAGATTTGAAAGCTTTTATGCCGTTTTAACCAAGGGTGAGACATTGTAGGGAAGCGAGTAGACAAAGGAAAGCGTGTGGGCTTCAAGGGGCAACAATTGTGGGAAGGTAAATAGAGGGGGAAAGAGTGGAAGATGGGGTATTTTAGCATTTGTTTCTGCACACGTATCTTGGTGCTGACTTCACACCTCTAGTCATCAGGGTGGCTCTCCCCTGAGGGGCATTTATGTCCTGCTTTTAGGCAAACAGGACAGAGAGCCCTTCCCGTTTGCTTTTTCTCAATTGCTTTCAGCTCAAAATCAGACTTACGCTAAACTGACATATTTTGGGGGGGCAAATGTTCGCGTTTGTTAAGTCTGAGATCCCAGAAAGAATGGGCAGGTTCATGCCTAAAAGGAAATAGACTCCGAAGCAAAACGAAAATGACTTCTTGTTTCCGCCCGGTTTCGAACCGGGGACCTTTCGCGTGTTAGGCGAACGTGATAACCACTACACTACGGAAACGCCGCGGGAGGGGAGCTTGGGAAGAGTAAATGGTTCTTGATGCCTCCAGGTCTTCTCCCGCCCCAGAGGAACTTCCCTTTACAAAATTAACAACATCCTATCCCAGTAGAAATGCGTCCACCAAATATATCTACCTTAATGTTCAAAGAAGCCTGTTTAGCCAAAAAAAAAAAAAAAAAAAAAAAAGGAAAGGAAACTACCCCAGTGCCCTTAAAGGCTTTCTAGAGAAAATGCCCCTTGCTCCGAGACTTCATAGATAAAAAGAATGAAGTATGACACAGAGACGAGACATACTGTGTCACAGTATGACACAGAGACGAGACGTTAGAAAGGGGGTCTTGTCATTGGGAACTCAGTGGAGCGGATATGATCTTGCCAGACGGGGAATCATGGGGGGGCGGGGATGGGTGGCTGAGGGGGAAGGTCGGGAGGGGGGTGGGGGATATCCAAGGATTTGAAGCAGGGCATGGAAAGAAATGAGATTAAATGGGAATATGTGGGCCAGATCACGGAAAATAAGGTATGTGCCTTCCACAGAGGGGAAGGTATAATTTAATCTGAATATGATGAGAGAGATTGGAGACTAAGCTTTAATTCTTGGAGTGTAGATGTCATCAGTGAAGGTAGCTTAAAAAAATCAAGGTGTAATTTACACAATTAAAATGTACTCATCTTAAGGATACAGCTCGATGAAAAAATAAAAGTCACATCACCTCATTGACTCAAGAAGCCCAGCAAATGACAGCCAGGTTAATCATAAGGAAAATCCTAACCACCTAAATCATATTGAAATGCTTGAAAACCCAAGATTTAAAAAATCTTAAAAAGCAGCTGGAAAGAAAAGATAATATATCTTAGGTTAAACAAAGGTTAAGTGGAATAATAAATATTAATTCAAAGAAAGGCAGAAAAAGAGGAACAATAAAAAAACAAGGGAGACAAATGGAAAACACATTACTTGATGATGGACTTAAATCCAAATATAAATAATCGCGTTTCATGCAAGTGGGATAAACACGTACTTAAAAGGCAGAGATCGGCAGGCAGAACAGTAAAATAAAGAAAAGCAGGAGCCAGCTGCACCCTGCTTACGAGACACACAAGATGAATAATGATGACTGGTCGAAGGTAGAGGGGTGAGGAAAGCTGTACCTTGAAATCACTAGGCATTATAAAGCTGGTGTGACTATATCAATATCAGACAGAGTAGACCTGAAGATAAAAAGCAAGACCAAGGATAAAGAGAAACATTCAATAACAATGAAATGATGAATTCACCAAGAAGACTCATTAATTCTTATATGAAGCAAAACTGAGAAAATTAAAATAAGAAATGGAACAACCACAACTATGGTTGGTGATTTTAAAGACCCCTTTGAGTAATTGATGAGAAACTGAAAGAAAAGGGGAAATAAGTAGGATATAGAAGATTTGGACCATGGCTAGTAACTTATCAACTTGACCCAATTAGCACTTTTAAGACACTAAACCTAACTCTTGCAGAAAACACATTATTTTCAGGTGCACCTGAAAAATTCACCAAAACAGGGCCATCGAACAAGTCCCCCCAAAATTTAAAGGGTTAAAATAAATTTTCAGAACGTTTTCTGACAACAGAATTCAATAACAAAAAAGTAGAAAATCTTTAGATACAGCGAAACTTCAGGATTACACTTCTTTATTCCCCACGAGTCAAAGTCAAAGTATAATGGAAACTAGAAGATATTCCAACTAAAAGCAACTAGAACAGTGCTTAGTGGAAAATATATAGGTTTACATGCATATATTAGAAAAAGAAGAGAGGGTTAAACTTGGGAAACTTTAAGAAGAAAGTGATGTCTTGGATTTTAAGCCAGAGACTTTCATCTGCTGTGTTGAGAATGGTTTCAGATGGCCAATCTGGAAGACAGGGCCAACTTTACAGATAATGGTGAAGAAGAGATGTTGAAGACCCAATAGGCACCAATAGAAGGACAGACGGGAAAAACATCTTATGCATGTTGAAGGCACAATCGACAAGACTGTGATGATCTGATAGTGGGGTAAGGCAGTGGGAGGAATCAAGGTTGACCACAAGTTTCCAGTGGGATTGATGTCAGTTGACTCTATGGTGCACTGTGCTAGTGGTACCTATATGAAATACAAGTGGAGGTGGAAATATGAGTTTCAAGCTTGGGAGAGATGTGTTTTGGATGTGCATATTTGGGGAGATCAGCTCCAGGCAGGCCACCAAGATGCCTAGAGTTGATGAAGAAATTCTGAGGGATGAAGGAAGGATCAACTCCAGAGATTCTGCAATGAGTCAACCCTGGGTACATCAGCCCTGGAAAACATGAAGATGCTTGAGATTTTCCCAGGTATAGTCATGGTGTAGGCACAAGGCTCAAGAACTTAAAACAACCATGAGAGGGTTCGACACTCCTAAGTTTGAGGTGCTGTTTATGTGGAATTATAGACACAGATTCAGCATTGAACAATCCCAATATAGAGAAGAAAGTGTGACAACAGGTAACAGGGACAGATGAATCCAGAAGATCTCAGCTGAGTCTGCTGAGTGATGATTTTTGGAAGTAAATATCTACAGTGTGGTGGCCATTATCACTTTCATTTCACACCTAAAGTTTACTGGTTAGACACCAAGTGGAAATACTTCCCAATCATTTCCCTTAGTCCCACACTTTTCATCATCACCATACCTTACCTTTCACCTTTTAATGGACATTTCATTCAAACGAATTAACCGAACTCTCCAGTGCCCAATTTTAGTAATAAATACCTGGACATGAAGAAGAAAGAACCACACAGCTGACCTAAAGCAACACCATGCCTACTGTAAGAGCACAGAAGAGAGAAGAAGAGGTCTGTTTGAGGATCCCAAGCCAGGGAACATTTAATAGGGAGGAGGTTTGAATAAAGAATAACTTATGTCAGGAAATAAATGGTATTTGAATTAGAGAGAACTCCCTTCAGCAAAGACACAATTGTGAATGTCCAGGACTTGATTAAAATTGTCTTATAGAGTAACCAACTTTCGTTTTCTAGTACTGTTAACTACTCAACTCTTATGGAGTTTTATGATGTCATTCATTAGTTTCAAATCCACTTTAAGGAGTTTTAATAAAATATTAGTCTTCTAACACCTTTTTTATTCCCAGATGCTCAAAAATCAACAAGAAAGTAATTAATCCTTTCTTAGTAATCAGTAATTTCTTAGTAATACAAAGAGTACCTGAAAGGTATGTTTTCAAAGTGGTTGAATCTGTCACTTGATCTCAAATGTTAGGACAGAGGGGCAAACCCTCATCTCACTAGGTAAGGCTCCTTACCCGCTGCTCATATCAACCCCTAGAACAAATATTGAGTCCTTCAATTACTCTTACATTATATGTATAGGATATGCTTCTCAAAGGCCTGAGTATATCTTGTAAATTCAAGTTGGTTCCTATGCACCAGGAGAAAACATGGAAGGTTAAGTCACAAAAGCCAGGAAGAAACCCAGAAAGCAGGCCCCGCTGGGATTTGAACCCAGGATCTCCTGTTTACTAGACAGGCGCTTTAACCAGCTAAGCCACAGAGCCAGGCACAGCAAGCCTCTTAGATGCATATTATTTCAGTATGATTTCACACACCTCAACTGTAATGAACCTAGTAACTAGTTTACCAGATGTTTCAAAAACCAAAGAAGAGACATGTCTCAGTCAAAACCAAAGAAGAATATTCTTTTGTAAGGATGAACAGAGGGACTGGATTGAAATGATTGTCTCTTTTTGGATCATTGTTTCAAGGACACCACTAGACTCACTAGACTGTAAACTGTGGTGTTGGGGACACAGATCTTTGTTGAACCCAAAAGGAAAAATGAAATGACTTTCTACTAATTATGGTTTTGTTTTCCATACCTGCTCTCTCCACTATTAGTGTGCAAAAGGAGAGGTCCCGGTCAAAGATTAGCATGTGTCTGACACACGGTAGCAAACAACCTGTGAGGATATGTTTGCACCTGTCAGGTGGCCCTCCAAGATGGTGGCACTCATTTCTCAACCTCACAAATGTTGACTGGCCATGGCTCACTCACAGCTGGGTTGGTCTCTGGGAACTGTCCTCAAGAGAAGAGGCACCTTGCTCAAAGTTACACCCACCTTTGAGGGGTGCTCACATCCAAGACTGGGTGATGGAAGAGTACAAAGCTCTCCCCCCTACTTCTTTTCTGCCTCAACGCAGGACATTTCAGAAGCCATTTCGGAAGCGCCATTCCAGGCTCAAATCCCCTGGAGACATCAGCTTGAAGCCTCTGTAAAAGGCTTCTTCTTTTGTAAGAGGCTTAACTTCTGCCTCTTCCCAGTCCCAGTTCCCTGACCCTCTCGTATTTACTGATCGAAGAGCGTTCCCAGTAAACTAAGAGCATTTCCCAGGGAACTGACCTGTGACAAAAGGCAAGTAGTGAGTGACTGATGAATGCTTTGGTCTCTAGAGATCAAAGCGAAGTCTGAATGGGGTCCAGACTTTCAGAAATCATTTACTATAGCAAGTGCCCCGGTAAAATAAGAATGATAATAATATTAATATTCTACTCTACAAACTTTCAGAATTTCCACCACAGAACAACAACAACAACAACAACAAATGAAGATACCTGCTAGTTGCTTCAAACCATCTACAAAGTTGTTAAGAGTGCTATATGGCCAGAAGAGTAACTTACATTTATGATATTAAACGGAAATACTTGAAATGGAAAGGTAGAAAATAAAAGGCTAAGTTAGCTAGTCAAAGGATATGGTTCTCATTTCTAGGGGGAAAAAAGTGCATATCAAGCACTAAACATCTTATATACTATAGTGCATATCCCAGAGAAGACCATATAATGCTAGATATATGTGCTCACAGGTACTTACAAATGGAGGGGAAAGAATGTTTTTTTGTTTTAAAATAGTTTATTTATTTTTGAGAGAGAGAGAGACAGCGTGAGCAGGCGAGGGTCAGAGAGAGAGGGAGACACAGAATCCAAAGCAGGCTCCAGGCTCTGAGCTGTCAGCACAGAGCCCGACGCGGGGCTCGAACCCACGAACCGCAGGATCATGACCTGAGCCGAAGCCGGACGCTCAACCGACTGAGCCCCCCAGGCGCCCCGAAAGAATGCTTTTAGAAAGTGCACAGACCGATTAACTTCTGAAACTCTTAGTACCCCTAGCTTAGAAGCCGCCGTGGTGAGAAGCGAGCAGAAGCGGGACGTGCCAGCGACCAGCGAGCGGAGGATGACGGGACCCCGCGGCCCCGCCCGCCCCTCCCCGGGGGGCCGCCGGCCGGCAGGTGCGTCCGGCCGCGCTGGGAAGGGCGCACCTGCTCCGAGGTTCCCCGCCTTCCTCCAGAGTCGCCCGACCCGGGCCTCGGCTCCTCCTTCGGTTTCGGGCCCGGCGCTGCTTCCGGGCGGGAGGACACCCCCTGCCTCCCTCTTCCCTCGGGCTGGGTTCGGGGCTCCGGTTGCGCTCCGGTCCCGGCGGGTCGGCAGCCCGGCAGAGGCCACCCCGCGCTCGGGCGCCACCACGCGTCCTGGGAGCCGCACTGCAGCTCCAGCTCCGCGACACTGAGGGGCGGGCTCGGCGGCGCGGGGCGCGGGGTGCCGAGCCCCCGGTCCCCAGGGTCCGGTCGGAGGCGGCCGGTCCCGACGGTCCCCGGAAGCGCCGGGCCACCTGGATCCCGCTCCGGACGTTGGCCTGAATCGTCTCGGGTGCTCCCGGAAGAAGCACGATCCCTCGAGGCCCAATATGGAGCTTTTTCCCTTCCTTCTCCCCCCTCCGCCCGTCCAGACGGGAAGGACGCGAGGAATAGGAGCGATTCTCTGCTTCCCGAGATAAACCGCAAGGAAGCGGTGCCGTTTGAGGGCCGTTTACTGTTGCAAGACGGCCCTTGCTGTCTCGGCCGGTTAGCTCAGTTGGTTAGAGCGTGGTGCTAATAACGCCAAGGTCGCGGGTTCGATCCCCGTACGGGCCAAGCCGTCTACTGCTTTTGCGCTACAGGTGGCGCGTACCAGCGGGCCTGCCCAACCCTCTGGGTGCGGGCCCTGCTGGGTGAACCAGTCTCCGAGCTTCTTTGCTGTGGGCGCTGACCGCTCAGGTGGGCACGGCCCCCAGCCTGCCGGCGCCCTGCACCTGCCCCCCTAGCGGGGGCGACTTGGCCGCAGAGACCAGGCACAGCAGACAGGTTTTGTTTTCCTGTGACGAAACCCTTTTCGAAGGGGAAAAACCTGAATTTTGTTTCCTCTGAAAACCAGTGTGTAATCACCCTTCCCCCTTCACCCACTCACTGTGGGTCATCCTGCAATCCCCCGGTTCAGTCTAAAAGACAAAAAGGACCAGAAAAATGAGAAAGAAAATCTTCCCAAACTTTAATAGTACGAATTGACAAAGATCTTGTTTCGTACACTCTCACACTTATTCTGACATTGAAAGGATTACATAACTTGAAACGTTATTTGAAGTTTCTTTTTCTGGGTTAATAATGCATACATTGACGGTGTTTGAAACAAGAAACTTTAAAACGATAAACGCAAACGTTTCCCTTCCATCAGTATTGTCAGCCCACTTCTCACCATCACCTCCTGTAGGTAAACTCTGTCCTTAATTTTCCTTCGTTTATCCTTACTGGTTTTCATAGATATAAATATTTATATTGATTATCATTTTTTTGTCTTTTCCCCACAAAAGATGCATAATCATTTACCCATTGTTTTGCCTTTGAACTTTTCTCTTAGTTTATCTTGAGTATTTCTAATTGCATTTCCACTTCCTACACCGTCAAAAATTAAAGCTTATTTTCCAATGAGTTGGTCCTGCCAGCCAGGAGTTGAATCTAGAAATTTCTCAACATTATACAAAGTGTAGGGTTTTCCAACCCAGGTAGTGGAAACGATATGCTTAATTTTCTCTAATGTGAACAAAGCACTTTCTCTGTCAAGCCATATCACATTTAGGGACTTGAATAGGCATTCATTCCTAGGCTGCTCAATAATTGAACGAAATTACAATTTTGACAAACGTTTACTGATCTCTCATTCTTCAGTATGGCAATGTGCTGTCCTTCGTGAAAAGATGTGAAGGAATTGTGAAGAGACAAACTGGAGTCCAAAAGACTGTGTACATGACTATGATCTCCTTAAAAACCGCACTGTGACTAACTCTCATGGGGTTCAGGGGGGAAATGGGTACATATCTTCATATGCCTTCAAAGGGCAAATGTAGAAAATGGAGAAATTGGAGACATTGGATGAAGAGTATATAGGAATTCTTTGTTATTACTTTTGCATTTTTTTCTGTAAGTCTGATATATATATATTTTTAAACTTTGAAACTAAAGAATCAATAAGAATGTGTTCACACATGTCTTAGGACATTCTTAAACGTGCTAAATTGTAATTCCCTTTAGATGGTGGAGTTATGAACCATGTTTATTTTTTTCTTTTTGTTTAGCCACAATTTTCTACAATGGGTCCCTGTCAATACTTATATAATGTACAACAAACAATAATAAAAAAATTAGAAAAAACAAAAGAGGGAAAAAAAGGATCACTAATCTCTAGGATGTTTACACTCATTATCCTTCTTTTCCTTATTGGGAAACTAAAGAAGAGGAGCTAACTTACTAAATAGTTAATGTGAAATTCCCAGAAAGAATCAGCTGCCCAGTAGCGCAGGGTACATGGCCAGCAGATGCTCAGAGCTCCTCATCTAGACAGGAGTTTTCAAGTCCACAGTTCATATTCAGTATTCATGATGAGATTAATATTAATTGAACATTGGAGCAATTAATATTCTAAGGAACAATTCAAGATGCTGTGAACTCGGTTATTTGAATAGGATTCCTCAGAATATGATCATCCACTGACAAAATGAGAAACATGCTTTTGAGAAACAGTGTAGTGACTTCATTATAAAGAAGTTCTCTAGAGCTATACGATCAGAATTCTGACTCAGTTTTTTCTCTGTAAAATGAGCATGATTATAATACCCACCTCACAAGTTTGTTGTTATGTTTCAATATGTTAATTCATTTAAACACATCAATAGTGCTTTTAGTACATAACTGTTATATAAGATTTTAGTTACAACTGTTATTTTAAAATATAAGATACTGGAAAACTGGAGTTGAATTATACTGTAGCAACTCTGGGATCAACCCCAAACTGCGGGTCCATTTTCTTCCTATAACACTGACTAGGACCAGAAAAATTTTGCCTTCTTTCCTTCTAGGTTCTTTGGCTGGTCTAGTAATTAAACTGAGATAAGACTGATGCACAGGAGAAAAATGAATTTAATTTTATACATGTGAGAACCCCATAAAAAAATGAAACTCAAAAATGTGACCAAAGCAGGAAGCGTTCCTACCATGTAGTCAAAGAAACAATAAATTTGTGAAGAATTGACAGGACAATGGGGTCGGAACTTGGGATGATTAATGGTGGAGAAGTAACAAGGTTTATTTGTACAGGTTTCTCAAACAGAGTCATGTAGACCCTGAATCCCAGTCTCTGGTGCTAAGGATGTCCTCTATCTTTCTGGCACACGGAGGGGACCTTTCACGTGGGAGACTTTGCTCCTGCTTTCCAGGGGACAAAGGAGGGCTAGAGTGTCCTTCATGCATGAATTGTTTCTCAAACATCTTTAATTCAAAATAACCAATATGTTAAAATGACATACTTTAGAGTGTCACATTCTGCTCACCTTCAACCACATTCACTTCCAAATTCAATTTATGTTCTTTTCTACCTGTCTTAAGAATCACTGATTGTTTAATCTCAGATCTGACTTCCTCGTTTGCTCATACAAGGTTTCATCCATCACTATTTTCTAGGTTCATTTTAAAACTTGTTCATGTTACGTTTTTTTCTAGCTCAGGTGCATTATCACGGTCATGTGTCTCTTGTTTATCATTGGCATTTGATTTCCATTATATCCTTGTGGAAAGAAGCTTTTAATTTTGCTCATTATTGGGCCCCCACATGTACGTAATTAAACTTTGGGGTTTCTCCTCCTGTTCATCTGTCTCATGCAAATTTAATTCTTAGACTAGAGAGAAGGAACTCGAAGGGTAGAGGAAACTCTTCCCCTCCATCAGCACAGCAACTGCAGAAGCCATAAAACCAAGTGAGCAGGCCGCACTGTAGAGCCAGATGAGCAGTGTGGCTGACGGAGGCCGGCGAGGGAGGAGGTCTGGCCTGCCCTGCCCATTCCAGTCTCTGCACGGTCACTAGCTTCAGGTGGTCACTAGCTTCAGGTGGTCTAGCTGAAAAGTCTCCTTTTGTGACGTGGGCTGGCTGCTCTGCGGGCTCTGCCATTAGAAATAAGGAAGAAGCTGGTGAAGGGTGGCAGAGAATGCCAGCCCAAAACATGCCCCTGGGGGCGAATGGTCATTTTGAGCACAAGGCTTTTGAAAAGCACCAGACACAAGAAAAATACTCCAGCCTTTCTTCTTATTCTTAAATAAAGTGTGTTCTGTTAACTCATCTTTACACTATAGCGGCCCACATCGAGAACTCAGAAGGGCAGAAGGAAAGATTATTTTTGCTCCTCTTCACCAAAGTGAGAGACTGGTTTTCTGATGTGTGCGTTCTTAAAAGTCCCCGGAGAAACAAAACTCAGACTGGAAAACCTCAAGTTTCTGCTACAAATGAAAGGAGAGAGAGAGAGAGAAACTATAGTTCAAAGAACTTAAGAGACATGTATGTCCAATTACTTGTTTTTTAAAAAGTATATGTGTATCATATACATGCTTCTTATAGTCTACATTATATAGAATGTTATAATTTTAATGCCCATATATATTCTAGGACACATTTATAAGATACATCAAACAAGTGGCAAAACTGGAAGAATAATTGAATACTTGATCTTATTTTTGTTATATTTAGATGTGATCATTATATTGTGATTACGGTTTTTAAGAGTCCTTATCTTTTAGACGTACATACCTAAGTATTAGTCTTGTGCCAGTCATATTGGAGCCTGAGACAAAAGGAAAAATCAGTAATACTGATTCTCTATTAAAGGTTTTGATATTGTATTCATTATGAATGTTTTGCATTAATTTTGATTTAAAAAAATATTGCCTTAAGATATTATCTCGATTGCTAAGCCTTTTGGTCGCCATGTAAATTCTGTGCCCAAGGCAGTGCTCACTTTCCGCACCCTAACCCGGCTGTGCTAATTTATGGAAGATTCTTGTCTGAGATTCGCTTCAAAGCGATGGGGCAATGAGGGTTGGGGTTATAGATTAATAAAATTGCCGTGAATTAGTAATTAATGAAAGGGTTAGATACGCTTGTCGGATTCATTGTACTATTCTCTCTTCGTAGGCACACTTCCGAAAATTCCCAGGCAATTTCCGGCAACCCCCAACCCGTCCGGGCCCGCGTCGAAGGCAGGGAGGGACGACAGGGAAGCGCCGGCCCAGCCACGAGCCACAGAGGCGCAGACACCTCCCAGGTGCCTAGAGCGGCCCGGAAGTGACGCGCGGAGGGCCGCCTACCGTCCGGTCCAGCGTGGACGCCGCGGTCCCTGTGCCCGCCGCCGCGGCGTCGGACCGCAGCCCTCCGAGTCCGGGGCCCCAGCGGGACGGCCGTGCGCTTCGAGGCGGCTCGAGGAGGGCCGGGCTCCGCGGCGTCCAACCTGACGGGGGCGGGGCGCGGGGGGAACTGTCGCGGACGTGGCTCCGGGACACGGTCTGGCCCCCACGGCCCATTTCCTCGCCCGGGAGGCGGCCGGCGCGGGGGGCAAGGCGCGGAGGCGCCTCTCCTCGGCCTTTGGGAGGAAACCGAGTGCGCGGATGACCGGGCCGAGAGGCGACTCTGGCCGCCCCACCAGGGGAGGTCCCTCCGGAGCGGCCTGGCCTTGTCCCTGCGCTTGTGCGCGACGGACGCACGCGCGGAGGGCTCGGGCTCTGGAGCGGCAGGTGCTGGAATTTACCGCCCCAGATAGCAGCGTCTTCTGGAAAAGCAATCCCGGGAAGGCGGAAATGTGGCCGCGTTCAGGGACCGACGATTCCGGGCCTCAGACGAGTACGAGATGTTAGTTATGGCGCGGGGGACAGGCGGTCGTCACGGTGGCAGCCGCTGTGTCATCTGAAGCGTCCACGTGCGGACGGTGGTGGTCACCCCTGCTGTCCGCCCCCCCCCCCCATTCCGGGCAGAAACCCTGCTTTGACACGGTGCCTAGGGGACACGTCGCGGCGTAACGGGCACGAAGTCCGTTGGCCCGGGGAGAGTTCCCGGCGCGGTACTGACTCACGGGCTTGGGCCATGCAGGGCACGGGTAGAGGAAAGAAGTCTCTCTTGCCTCTTTGTATCGGCTTTGAAGAACGCCGCGGCCTCTTTCTCGGCTTCAGCAGAGCTTTCTTCAGCAAAGGCGGGATCCGTCTAAGGACTTCCTAGCACTGGGAGCTCGGTGTAGAATTTTTCTGTCTTTTCTGTTAGGAGACCATGTGGAAATTCAGCGCTGCTCTTAAAAGCTCTGGTGACTGGGGGAAATCCCTGAAATGACCTTTGTTCTGTTGCCAGTAAT
>CM053577.1:139396713-139418366 GCA_028646485.1 Cryptoprocta ferox | reverse complement strand
AGCCGATTCATGACCTGAGCCAAGTCGGATACTCAACCAACTGAGCCACCCAGGCGCCCCTTATATATTTGGTTTTGAAAACCTAGTATATTCACGTGTTTGAAAATGAAAACAATCAAGAAGATAGGCAGTAAAGTCTCACTCCTACCCTCCCTCCCATCCACCCCTCTCCCTTCCCCCTCACAGCAAACAGGGAACCATTTTTGTTGGTGTTTTTAGCTGTCTTTCCAGAATTCCTTTGTGGAAATACAAGCACATACAAAGATATGTTCTTATTTTCACTCTTTCATAATTACATGCCACCTAAGGCATACGACACTCACTTTTTTCCACTTAACATTATATCGTAGAGATTTCTGTATTAGTAATAGAAAGTTTATTTATTTATGAATATACTACTATGATACGGTATTAGGAATATATTTTGGTTTTCACCCATGGTTCTTGGCTCATAGCTCCCAAAACCTTTGTCATTCCCTAGGAGACTAGAGTAGGAGGGGCGTCTTTTGTTACAATATTT
Organism: Cryptoprocta ferox; assembly: GCA_028646485.1. NCBI lineage: Eukaryota > Metazoa > Chordata > Mammalia > Carnivora > Eupleridae > Cryptoprocta > Cryptoprocta ferox. The sequence continues at coordinate 139,417,846 of CM053577.1, read as the reverse complement.
GGCCTTCTACTTGTTACACTTGGTTCCTGAAATAGGTTAGAGTGATAAATGTGAAAAGAGTATCTTTTCTTATTCATTACAAACTTCTTTCAGCCACACCTGAGCCTGTGTTAATGAAGTGACTTTTTTGGAAAGCTCTAGGAACTGATTTGAGACTAGAGTATTGGAACTTTCAGCTCTGGCCCTGACCTCCAGGAAGGGGACGGGGCTGGAAGCTGAATTAATCACCGATGGCCGATGCCTGTATGCTTGTGCTGTTTTCTATCCAAATTCCTTTCTCTTTTGGTCTCCTCCACCATGGTAGCCAGGGCGCAGAAATTCTCTCCTTCCCCGACTGCCTCACACTGGGGTGGCTGGCGTGTGACCTGGGTCTCACCTTTGAGATTCCAGTGAAAATCACTCGCGATGGGCTTCTAGAAACATTCCTTTAAAGGGAGTGACTTCTCTAAAGAAAGTGACGTCTTTATCAAAGGCAGAGGGTGACTTGGCCAGCACGCTGTGTCACCCCCTTACCTTGTACTTTGCTCTCTATCCGGAATGCAGACAGGATTCCAGGAGGGACAGAAGCGATCCTGGGGGTGTGATGACAAAAGCCACATGACAACGACACTTAAGCAAGAAGACAGAAGGTGGCAGGAGCTTTGTGACACTCGTGAACGGTGGTGCTGGCCCTGGGTGATATACCTCGGGACCTCTTGTTAAATGACATAATTACCCCAGAAAAAGGTAGGCTTTTCTTTTGTAGTAAACCACATCCTAACTGACCATCTGGCGGGTAAGTATTAGCCCCTGCCAGGTGCCGGTGCCGTTCTCACCATGTTACGGACTAGCCCCTAAAATCCTCATAATCAGAGAGAGAGACAGACAGACAGACAGAATCTGAAGCAGCTCCAGGCTCTGAGCCGTCAGCACAGAGCCCAACGTGGGGCTCGAACCCATAACGTGAGATCATGACCTGAGCCAAAGTCGGAGGCTCAACCGGACTGAGCCTCCCAGGCGCCCCCAGAAACACTTTTTAAAGAGGCTGTGTAGTAGCAAATATTTGCAGTTTCATCTGACTTTATTCACACTTCAGATTTATCTTTCTTTTCTGTACTTCATGGCAAAATTAATTTTCTTAAGGACTTAGGCGCTCGTGTTTTACAACATTGATCAGGAATAATTTGTTACGAGGCCAAAAAAAAAAAAAATCCTCATAATGATCTCACGAGATAGACCAAGCGTGGTCCCTGAGCCCCCAGCATTAGCATTACCTGGAAACTTGTGGGAAATGCAAATTTGGGTGCCTGACCCCAGACCTTCTGAATCAGAGTCCGGGAGCAAGGGCCCAGCAATCTGATTTAACAAGCCTTCCAGGTGATTCTAATGCATACTGAAGTTTGACAAATCACTCTCTGTAGATAGAGTACTGTCCCCATTTCACATATAAGTAGACTGAGCTTGCCCAGTGTCCTACAACTAGTAAGACTAACCACCGCATGTGTCTCTAACGACCTCATTACATCCCATCTTAAGGACTCCTATTCTAGAGAAGTGGCCCCCAGAATTTGAAAGTGTACCCCGTTGAAAGATGGTGCACCCCCTCGCACAGTTTCACATTGGCACATAAAATTCTACATCATAAGTGTAAATAATGGTAAAGAATATGATTGCCAGTACATTGAAAATTGTGACATTTTAAAATGTGTTCCAACACTCTCCCTAAATTTATCCAGTGGGATCTAAATACCATAGTGATGGTTTTTTTAAATGGATTGTCACCCATTTGTTTACTTATTTATTTTAGTATATTTATTTTGATAGCACACACGGGGGAAGGGGAGAGAGAATCCCAAGTAGGCTCCACGCTCTGAGCACAAGGCCGACTTGGGCTGATCCCATGAACCGTGAGATCGTGACCTGAGAGGAATCCAGAGTCGGATGCCTGACCAACTGAGCCACCCAGGCGCCCCGACTATCATCCATTAAAAAAATAATTTTCTTTAACATTTGAAATTTTACATCCCTCTCTTTTGTGCCTGAACTTGTATTTTCATTCCCCAGCCCACAAAAATAAACTCTATTGTAACGTGGCTATTTTTGGTCTATCCTGTCTTCCTTCTCTGTAACAAAAAAGTATAAACGGTGAACTTAATTTTTGAAAAACAGTTCCATTGACATAATAGCTTTAAGAGTTCTTTTGTTTTCTGTATAATTTTTATTAGTGTAAAATCAAACCATTGTTAACGTATTATATATTTGATAAGTTAGTAAAGTAAAATTGAGTTGCAAATTCACTCTTAAGACGGCTGTGGCTAAGATTTTCTAATTAATGCATGCATCTGTGGACCAATGTTCTTCGTGGCAAGAATGAGACAAGTTCAGTATCAATGTTATGTCTATTTCATTATCGTAGGTATGAGAGATTATATTACATCAGTTTACGTAAATCAGTAGGTAGGAATTCAAGGAGTCTGAACTAGGAATGCTGTTCTGATTTTTCTGCCACCTGGATTCCATGCCCAAATCACATTATCCATCATAAAAATGTTTTTGTTACTCTTGTCGCTGACAGCCGGGTTAGATCCTCCTCACTTGTGTGCAAAGCAAATGTAGTAGAAACCATTTTGTTGCTTACTTGCTCACTGGTCATGTAAGGCTTACTTGCTCACTGACACCATTATTTCAGAGTCCTTTTGTGAGGCACTTTGAGGAGGCTGTGCCTCTTGGGTCATTGTGAAGGGCGTGACCCGGGATGGCCGGGTGGAGACCGCTTGTGACCAAAGGGCCCGTGGGAAAGCAGGAGGCTTCAGGCGGATCCGTCATGAACGAGTCCACGTGGGAGGCCACGATCAGCAGGTTGGTTCCCGTACAAGTGTGTGTCCACGTGTTCCCAGGGAGGCACGTATGTCCGGGTTGAAAACTCCAGGGAGCTACGAGATGGCTCTCAGCATCATCAGCGTCGTGTTCTGCAGGGTTTAAACAAAGAGATCACTGTGGGTTTGCAGTCTCCCACTTGGGAAGCAGGTGTATCTGCAAACACGCGGAGCCAACCTGCAAATCACGAATTGTGCCCGCGGTGTCAGAACACGGCTGAGAGGTGATTATTTGAGTATCTTGGGGGCATCTTTGACCTTTTCTTCACGTATTTTAGGTAAATATTCAAATAGTCTGAGTATGTCCTAAGTTCAGCAGACATCTTGTCCCGGTAGCCGCGGCCACAGACCAATTCTTGAGTTCTGAGAGAGCAACCTTCGCGTCACTCTAGGACTTCTGGCCTCATGTCCGAAGCAGGTGTGTTACTCAGCACCAGGGGAAGCGAGTTTGGAACCACAGGTGTTCAGCCGGCTTCACTCTTTGCTGTAATTTCTCCTGTGTCTGCACGAATTTGCTTTTCTCTCCGCCGCCGCCGCACCGATTCATCTTCTTTGCTCTTTTTATTACTGTGGAAAGAACACTTGACGTGACATCCACTCTCTTCCCGAGTGTATAAACGTACACGAGGTGGCCAGCGCGTCCCGGAGCTCGGTCATCTTCCTCAACCGAATCCGCGTCTGTGACAACTCCGTCCGGCCCCCGGCAACCCCCGTTCCGCTCTTGGACTCTGTGAGTTTGGCGAGATTGGATTCCTCGAATCCGTGGAACCGTGCAGTGCTTGTCCTGCGGTGGCTTCTGTCACTTAAAATGATGCCCTCAGGGCCCGTCCGTGCGGTGGAACGTCGCAGAATGCCACTCTGTTTTAAGGCTGAACGATTGTCTGTGGAGCCCGGGTTTTCTTTATCCGCTGATCGTCTAGGTGGTGTTCACATCTGGGCCCACACTGCTGCAGTGGGCACGGCAGTGCTAACAGCCCTTCCAGAGCCTGATTTTGTCTCTTCTAGAGAAATCCCAGAAGTGGGACGGCTAGAACATGGTAGTTCCGCTTTCAATAGTTTGAGGAAATGCCTTCCTGCTTGCATAGCGGCTGCCCCGTTTCCTTCCTGCCGACAGCGTGCGGGTGTTCCGTTTTCTCCACATCTTCACCAGCACTGCTGTCCTTTTGTTTTTGTCTTATTTTTTTGATAATAGCCATCCTCACAGGTATGAGGTGGCATCTCATTGTGGTTGTGTGTGTGTGTGTGTGTGTGTGGTTTTGGTTTGCATTCCCCTGATGAATAATGACATTGAGCATCTCTCCATATACTTGTGGGCCATTTATATACCTTCTTTGGAGAAATGTCTTTTCAAGTCTTTAGCCCACTTTTTAACTGGACTATTCATTTTTGTTTTATTTATTGCCATTGAGTTGTAACCGTTCCTTATGTATTTAGAGAATTACCCGTTGTCAGGTACATGGTTTGCAAATATTTTCTCCCACCCTGTAGGTTGCCTTTTTGCTGTGTTGATTGTTTCCTTTGCGGTGCAGAAGCATTTTAAGTTGAGGTAGTCCCACTTAGCAGTTTTGGCTTTTGTTGACTGTGCTTTTGGTGTGTTACTCATGAAATCATTGCCAAAGCCAATGTCATGAACCTTTCCCCCATGTTTGTTTGTAGCACTTTTACACTTTCAGCTCTTACACAGAAGTCTTTACTGTATTGTATTTGTTTTTTATATATGGTATAAGATAAGGGTCCAGTGTCATTCTTTTGCATGTGAATATTCAGTTTTCCATCACCGTTTGTCGGAGACCATCCTTTCTCCATCTTGCATCCTTGTTGAGGATCAGTTGGCCGCAGATGCATGGATTTATTTCTGGATTCTCCATCTGTTCTTTGGCCTATATGTATACTTTTATGCCATGACCGTACTCTCGATTACTGGATCTCTGTAGTGTTTTTGAAACCGGAAGTGTGATGCCTCTGGCTTTGTTCTTCTCAAGATTGGTCTGACTCTTTAGGGTCCTTTGTGCTTCTGTATGAATTACAGAATTTTTTTTTTCAATTTCTGTAGAAAATGCCTTTGGGATTTGACAGGGATTACATCAAATCTGTAGATCTCTTGGGTAGTATAGACATTTGAACAATATTAAAGTTTCCACCCAATGAGAAGTCTATTTGTTTGCAACTTCTTTGTTTCATCTGTGTCTTGTAGTTTCCAGTGTACAAGCCTTTTATCTCCTCAGTATTTATTCCTGAGTATTTTATTCTTTTTTGTAATAAGTGGGATTGTTTTCCTAATTTCCTTTTTGTAGAGTTCATTGTTAATGTCTAGAAGCATGAATGATTTTTGTGGGCTGATCTCATATCCTGTAATTTTAGTGACTTCATCTATTCTAACAGTGAAAAAAAATTTTTTTAATGTTTATTCATTTTTGAGAAAGAGACAGAGACAGAGCACAGGTCAGGGAGGGCAGAGAGAGAGGGAGACACAGAATCCGAAGCCCAGGGTGATGCGTGGAGAGAGTCTGACACAGGTGTTGAGCTGATAAAAGTGTGGATGGGAGGACAGTGGTTAGAGAAGTGAGACATGAATGTCTAGAATGTTTTAAAAGCTACAGTAATTAGTCAGGAACATTTTCATTAAGGACAGCTTATAAAGGAAAAGAATGGTTTTCTTTTACGAAGCAAAGAAGCTAGTGTTTCCTGCGTACTCCCCACTTATTGTGCTATGTGCAGTGTGTGTGTGTGTGTGTGTGTGTGTCCTCACAACTCAGTGAAGTAAGGATTATTGTCTCCATTGTAACCGTGAAGACACTGTGGCCCCCGGGGGGGGGGCGCGGTGGTAGGTGGCAGGGGCGGAATTGGGAGACAAGGTCACTCGGCTGCGGTATCCACGTGTCTGTGAACCCTCCCCTTCTCAGGGTGTCAGTAACGGGTAGGCTTCTCTAGATCTGGGCAGTCTGCTCCGAAGTCCTCCTTCCCAACTAGTCTACTCCATGGCCTTTCAAAAGCACATTTATCTCTTGCGATGTGTACACATTTTTAGAAAGGATTATCCTGTGAAAACTTTTTTGTACCCCATTTTTTGACTTAATGCTATTTCTTAAGCATCTTCACTAACAGATAATAACTATCACATTCTGAAGAGTGAAGGTCAATAAATATTTCTTGGATGAATATGTAATTTCTCGCCGCTTCCAAACCCCTACTTCAGGCATCTTCGAACACTATATTGCGTCACAAAGTATTTTATCCCTCAGAGGAAAAAAAAGTGGTAGTAAGGATGTCTGTTTCTCCTTCTCCCTTCTAGTTCCAGTAAACCTACGCTTGTTTTCATTCCCTTCTCTAGAGGTGTAGTGGGAAAGAAGTTTTCAGATCCAACTCCTTCCTGGTTGGAGAAACTCATCTGAAAAGAAGCCACACTTGTGCCGTTTGCACAATGGGAAGTGTTATTTGTAAGCTAAGTACTGATGAAATAGCGATCTCCAAAATCTGTTGCATGAAAAATGGAGCTGCAGAACACTGGGTAATATCTTCTCTTTTATGTAAAAAGTTAGGTAAAATAAGATGGTGTTCATATTTGCAAGTATCATTAAAAAAAAGGAAGGTTGCATAAGAAACTGAGGTAAAGGTGTTGGTGAGCCCCGCAGAGACAGGGAAGGAGGCACCATAGATTTTTCAGGAACCTTCTAATACTCTCTTATTTTTGAGCCAAGTGAATATACTACTCATGCAAAAACTATACATATGACATTGTTTCTTAAATTCTTACTGTGCTGTGATTGGTATGAATTGTTCTTATTTTTTATTCACGGTTTTGCTTCCACTGAACTGGGATGATGGGTAACCTGACTGGGCCACGGGGTTCCCCCCATACTTGGTCGAGCAAGTGTTTTTGGGTGGGTTTAACATTTAAATCAGTAGACAGTAAACCACATTGCCTTCCCTAATGTGGGTGGGCCTCCCTCAATCAGTTGAAAGTCTGAAGAAAACATGGATGGCCCTCCGCTGAAGAAGATGGGACTTCTCTTGCCAGACTGCCTGTGAGCTGGGACGTCCGTTTGTTCCTGAAACACTGGCTCAAGCCTGCTGGCCTTTGGCCCGGAGCCGCACCACTGGCTCTCCTGGGCCTCCCAGGTGCCGACCGCAGATCCGAAGACGTGTCAGCCTCCGTATTCGCGGGAGCCAATGTGTATATTCCATCCTATGGGTCTGCTTCTCTGGAGGAAGCAGACAACCGGTAAGGACAGGATGGCCCTGGTGAGGTGGGGGAGTGTGGCTGGCTTTCTGTGCAAAGACGAAACCAGTGCAGATAGCCTGATGTTCCCTCCTTGAACTCCTTTCCTGTTGAAAATTAAAGCCACCTGAGGGTCTCTTCCTTTACCCAGAAAGCCTCGGTGGGAGGGAAGAAACTTAGTTTGTTTTTCCCTCTGTGTTGCATTCCCAGTATCAAGCAAGATTCATGTTGCAAAATACACACACACACACACACACACACACACATATAGTTTAAGGGATGAATTGGTAGCTATTAATTATGTGTTAGATGAAAAACTAGTATCTGTAAAGACCTGTTCAGGGCGTATACATCGTGGGAGGGCAACTTGGAGGCCATCACGGAACTCTGCCTGCCTCGAGAGGCACAGGGGAGGTAGGGGCTGAGTAGAAATCCCCCAGCATCACTGATGATCGGGAGGAAATCTACTAAAATCAAGTGCCTGATACAACAGGTCCAGATCCTCCTGGCGGCAGAGACGGGTGTGGGATGATTAGGTGAGTTGACTCTCTGGTGGGGAAATGTGATCTAAGAGAACTTAAGCAGCGACAGAACTGGACGTCGGTGTCATTGGGCGCAACAGTCCGATGACATTGCTAACCGACCGCTGAGAGACTGCTGTGTTTTGGGGTAAAATCTTTGCCATCTGGAGTCTCATTTCAGAGAAAAATAAGCCATCCACTTCCCCTCATCCTCTCTCTACCTCATACACGGAAAAGAAAAAAGACGGCAGAACCCACTGGTAGGGAGGAGGCTTGCCTCTCCACGCAAAGTTAGTCATTTTCAAACCGACTCATTTCTGACTGTGGAGACACAGAGGAAGTTCCTACCTTCTGCCTGAGAAAGCCAGGAGCAAACCTGAAGCTCAAGGCTCACACTTGAAATTCAAGGCCGCTCATGAAATGGTCCACTGAGCTGCCCCCAGGATCAGAGAACTTTCAGATTTCAGTGGAATCTCAGTGTTTGATCTCAAAGCGTAGAAGCAATTTAAGTATCAGGACAATTTTTATCTGATCTTCAATCTATGTCGGGGTTTCTGTTAAGGACCGCTACAAGAGAAATGAGTTTCTCCCTAGGGGGAAGATGACAAATCTATACAGACACATTAATTCAGGAGGCATTTACCATGAGGTCAGGATTGTTATCTCCATGTAACAAAGGAAGAAATCAAGGCTCTGTGAGTCTGTGGGAAAGCCAGAATTTGAACATTGGTTGTTGAGTTCCAAAGCTCATGGGCTTTCAAATCATCTGGTCCTGTGCATTTTAGAGAACAGAATTCAGTAGTCTGGCATTTCGATGAATGGGGAGAATATGGACATTCAATAATATGGTGTTGAGATTACTGGTAATCCTCTGGAAATAAGGTAGAGTTAGATCTGTAGCTCACATATTAAAACACAGGGGAAAATCAGATACATCAAAGATCTAAATACAAAAACGAAATCATGAACATTCTAGAAGAAATGGCGTTGCCTGTCACTCGTTGCCTTTGTGTGGGGGTGGGAACGGGGGTGCGGGGAAGGCACATATAAGTCAGACACTGAACCAGAAGGCTGGTCACTGTAGCGCACACGGTCCAAAGTGTTGCCCAAAATCCCCGCCAAGCTCAAAGGCAAATACTGGCTTACCTGTGACATACCAACATAAGGCCTGGGGGACTCGTGGTTGCAGAGCTCCTGCAAATCCTAAGAGAAATGAGTACAGGACATAAGCTCACAGAAGCGGACGCCCAGGGGCTCATAAACCTAAGCGGGTGGCCAACGACACTAACCAGAGGAAGGCAAGAGAGAGCTCCCCCGAGGGGAGGGAGCGGGTTCGCAATTGAAAACACCCCCCTTCCGCAGGTGCGGGTCAGGCTGTGCTGCAGAGCGGAGCGAGCTGGGGGGCGGCCTAGCGGAGTGGGAGGTCCTGGCGGGTGGTTCTCCGCCGGGGCCACAGGGCCAAGCCTCCAGGGCCCCATCCGCCTTGGAACAGAAAGGCCTGGAATATGAACAGCTCCTTAGGAAGGCTGCGGACTTGGGGTGGTGGGTGGGGTCCGGGGGGTCCTCACGTTGGCCATCCGATGGGGTCCGGGGCGGAGGGGGGGGGGGGTCCGGGCAAAAACCGGTTCGCACACGTGTTTCAGCTTCAAGATAGCGCAGGATGACGTTTGGAACAGAAAAAGCAGACGCAGGGTCTGTCCCAGGTCGCCGACAACAGCCCAGGCGGGGCCCTGCCCTGGGAACTCGCCCTACCGGGAGTGGGGTTCGAACCCACGCGGGCACATGCCCATTGGATCTTAAGTCCAACGCCTTAACCACTCGGCCATCCCGGTGGCTGGGCTAGCGCCCCTGGCTATTATTTTTTTTACTAGAAGCAGGGTATTTGGGCTGCGCAGGAAGGAAAGGCCGGCCGATTTCTGATTTTGCGCAGTTGTATGGGGACGTGAGGCGGGTCATCGCAGAGCAAACTGCCCACCGTCTGTGCTTTCGGAAAGCGCCCACGTGCCCCCAGCTCACCGCCTGTGCTTCAGAGACGCCGCGGTTTAGTGCCAAAAGGAAAACGAACGGGGGAGGGATGGAGAGTAAGACCCCCCCCCCCCCCCCCCCCCCGCCCCGGTGCACCTGCTCCCTCTGCTCCCCGTGGCCGCTGTTTGGACTCTTGCTTAAGAGACCCCCGTTTTCCCGCGCTGGTGGCCCTTGCCCCAGACCTCCCCTTCCCCACTCCCCCTCCCCACCCCCCAACCCCGGGTCTGGGCAGAGGGGCTGGGGCCCAAGGGACGTGAGGTTAAACGAGATCACCCTGTGGGTAGACTTGGAAATCCCTAGAGGACATAGAGGCAGTTCACGTTTGTGACTTTGATTTTAATGGCAAGGGACTCTAACTGCCTGCCCAGGGTGTCCCTGGAGGAGCAGAGGGTGGGACCCCGCCCCTCAACTCCGGTATAGGGTGGACCCCGAGAATCCTAACTCCACCATGTGTGACCACTCGGGTGACCACCGTCCATCGTCTGCGGACCACACTCCATCAAGGGTGCTAGAAGTTGTCATGGGGAATATGCGGATCCATGAGAGAGGCTCCCAGATGGGACATTTGGGGTCTCCTGAGCTGAAATGAAGTCTGGAGCGTAGGTTGGAATTAACACTACTGAACAGCTAGCGTGTGACAGGGCCCTCAGGTAACTGAGGGAAAGCACCGCAAGACCAGAGGGTTATGTCTGCTCTACCCGACAAGCAAAGAAGACTCTTCCATAATCTCACTTGATGAGGCCCAACCCTTGTTTTGAATGTTCAGACTGACTGATCCACATCCAGAATTTTCTCTTTGTCTGATAAATTCACCCACAAGAAGTGGCCCCCTCAAGTCCTCTGGTTGTACGGCTCTGGGTTCTGTCTTTGGCCAGACAAGGTTCAACTCCTAGAAAGGAGATACGGCCCAAGGGTCCTGCACTTAACAAGCCAAGAAGGAAATCAGATCTCTCAGCTCTGGGGTGAGAACTGGGCTGGGGCTGGGGCGGGACATGACTGCTGGTTCCACAAAAAACAGATCAGAGATAGCATCCTACATGTATAGACAGACACAAAGGTTTCCAGAACATTCCATTACTACTGTTCTTAACATGGGCTACACAGTAGAATCAGCTAGTAATTTTAATTCCTAAATGTGAAAGTAAAAACTAAAGCTACTAGAAGTATACGAAAAGAAGAACTTTTAACAACTTCCAAAGCACAGACAGTAAAGAAACTCTGGTATTTGCTTCCATTAAAATGAAGAATATGTAAAATAAAGGACATAATAGAAATATAAATAGATAAATATGATGATGGGAGAGTATATGTAAATTGTCCCATAGTAGCAAGGGCCAGACAGAGACACAGATAGATAGATGATATGGTAGCAAGTAGCCATGAACAGCAGCAAAGTCACAAGGAAATGGGAAAATAGGACAAGCAATTTAAGAGAGAGCTCTATGAAGACCAACGGATGTTGTACAAAAACTTTCAAAATCATTAATGATCACAGATATAAAAAATAAAAAGAGGCGACATTACTGCCATTCGATTGGCAAAATTAAAGAGTAAAGTCAACTATTGTAGGACTAGGGAGAGAAGAGCCCTCCGATCCTGCCGGGACAAACTGGGGGTGTCCTGGAATTTATTCAAGGGCAGGATGTTCCCCCTCTAGCCCGGAGCTCTTCTGCTGCTTCTGAATCTTCCCCCACCCCTCCGGCCCCCTCAAATCCTATACCGGCGGGGAAAGCCCACACGAAAGGCAGTGAGTCACAGCATTGCTTGTGGTCTTGTGAGACGGGAAGAAACTTCGATTTTCACGACTCGGCAGTGGATGAGTGAACTGTTGTAAATACATACTTCAGCAACATCAGAAGTTATAGGACGTGTGTACGCGCAGTGACTTGAGTGGAACTGAAAAACCAAACGCTACTGAAAAAGACCACTGACAACAGGGACGCAGGCTTCTGCTTCTACCTGTGAAGGACTCATGGCTGTAGGAACCGCTCTTCCCTGTAGGCAACACGGATGCTAGACAGAAAGATGTGATAACTGGTTTCTGACATTTGCTGTCAGTGCGGGACCTCAATCCCGGGGACGGAAGAGGTGAGTCTTACAAAGGTTACTGCCTAGAGGCAATTTCTAGGCCCCAGCAGACAGAGGACGAATTCAGAGCCAGGCAGGGTCCCCGCATTGGGACACAAACAGAGCATTTCAGGGAGGCCAAAGCAGCCGGGATACAGGGCACAGGACCCTGGAGAGGAGAAAGCCGCGCACAGAGAGGGCTCCTGGGCTGGCGGAGGGACCCTCCTGTACCTTCAGTCAAATATTGATTCACACTCAGATGGGGTTAAAACTCCAGGAGGCTGCGGAAAGAGCCACTGGGAAAAAGTAAGCTGCTTATAAAGCACTGGAAATAGTTCCCACCTGCTCTCCTGAGACATCCTAATTTATGGGGATCAGGTGGAGTTCGCACCAAGGTATAACCTTAGGTTTGGAACCCCCGCCCAACAAAGTGTCTGGGGTAAGCCACAGGAGGAACAAGTGAATCCTGAGGAAATTATTACCTGAACCTGGAGGAAAAGGGATTCTCAGTGAAACAGTAGAGGATTTAGAAACGCGATGGCCCGCAGTAATATGGAATGTAGAAAACAATCCTATGAGCTGGCCAACTTAGCTGAAGAGATTTCCAGATGGAACTGTGAAGGTGTTGCTTCGCTTTTGTGGCTGTTCGTAGTAAAATGTGAGATGAGAGGTTTAAGTCAAGGGGAGAACAGTTAAACACAAATGAGCCAGAACTCAGAGGGCTTGAAGGACAAGCTGTTTATCATTCCCAGCTGCTCCAGATGAAAATCGATGCTGAAGATAAGAAATGACTTTCAGGCAAGAATTAAATCCAGAGCAGTGTCAGAAAATGTGGTCTCAAGATGAAGCCAAAGGCGTGACTGTAAAATCTGTCGTGGGCACTCCAAGGGGAGTGAAGGCCGTATCTAAACAGAAAACCCTGAGCATCTTAAGGACTTGCCCGGCACGTCCCACCCACAATCCACAACTCTTACGGGCGTGATCCTACAGCAGCTCAATTGGCAGCCAAGGCAAACAAGGGCTTATTTTCATGAGGTTTGTGAATGTGGCTTTGTTTAATACAGAGGTTGGTCAACTTTTTCTTCAATGGGCCACATAGTAAATATTTCCGGCTTTGTGGCCCACACAGTCTCTGTTGAAGCTACTCACATCTGCTCTTGTAGCAGGAAAGCAGCCGCAGATCACGTGAAAAGAGAACGTGTGGCCGTGTTCCAATAAAACTTTATACAAACAGGTAGCTGGCCAGCTTTGTCCAATGGGTCACAGTTTGCCAACTCCCAATGTAAAGGAATAAACTCGAACAATGTTCACGAAATCACAGGTTTTTAAAGAGCAGGGTGGTTGAACATGGACATCTTGAACTAAAGGGATAGAGGCCCTGGAAAAACGAAAAGAAAATGAAAATGAAAAGAGGGCCTGGAACCTCTCAGACTACGGGCACGAGGTCGGCTCAGAAGACTGTCTTCAGCTGCAAGTAAGAGAAAATTCTTCTTAACAGGATGGATGATCCAGAGGGCGGAGCCAAGGGTCCAGGAGAAGAATTCCCAGACAGCACGGCTGAGTCCTAATCAGGAAGTGTCATGTGCCCACCGGAGTCTAGAATCGCTGTGGACCAGTGTGCCTCCTGTTTTTGTTCTTCTTGAACAGGAGTATGTCTAGAGCGTACCTTGTGCCGCCTGTGCCTGTCTGCTGGGAGGCAGTAACTCCTAAAGTACGTACACGGATGTTGGCATTAAGAAGAATCCTACCTGAGGATTCCTACCCAAGGAAGGAGCTCTCCCTGGTGTAGATGATGCCATCCTGGGCTTCACGTTGATGTTATAAAGGAACCAGACTTGGAGGGACGGAGGGAGTGTGTTTTGCCCGCGGGAGAAACAGAATCATTGGAGGTCAAAAGTCAGGGGGAAATACGGATGAGATCCAGGGCCTTGTTTCTAATGTCGCTCAGCACAGAGGGACAAAGGAAATGAGAGTTTATGGAGAAGGCGGCTCACTGCAGGTCCTGAGGGATGGGATGGTTCTCAGAACTGAGCCAGACGGTTTCCTGAGGAAGACGGTCTCCTCAACACGCCTCTCGTTCCACGGCCAGAGCGCTGCTCTTGGGTTCTGACCGAGAGCCGGGTTCATCTTCTTGTGAAATCCTAAAGCAATTGCTAAAATCAAAACACACATTAAGGTGTGAAATTTCATAAAACGATATGTGACAAGGAGGGACAGACTGTCAGGCTCCGTGGCTTAGTTGGTTAAAGCGCCTGTCTAGTAAACAGGAGATCCTGGGTTCGAATCCCAGCGGGGCCTTTCCCTTTGAGGTTTTATAAAGTGAAATTGTTCAAGGCAAATACAGGCAATGGGTAAAAAAATAAACAAAACAAAACTTGGTTTATACCTGATGAAAGCCTCAGACATCGAGTCTACCTGTCTGAGGTACTTTGTAGAAGATTGAGAAAATCATTCACCATGAATTAGCAAAGCTATGAGATGTGAGCTCTAATTTTCTAATTTTAAACTTCTACAGGTACTCTCCACATTTCCTAAGAAGCTTGCAGTCTCCCTCAACATTTTGCTTTCAATGTGATTCACAAAGAAGGCAAGAAAAAGAGACAAACGTGCATATTGTATACATTGAGTGCTGTGATAATCATCCCTCCTTCTCCTGTGATTGTGGATTTAAGATGCCACAGAATATTTTGAAAAATACAGTAATGTGATGGAATCTTGGAAGAGTAAGAAGAATGACTGGTGATGAAACAAACCAAAACAGAACACAACACAACAGAAAACGAGAAGCCTAACGAGAGACTGCAGGCAAATGGGACTTGAAGTCCTTAGATTAAAATACGAGGCTGGAAAAAATCAAATCCTAGAATAAAATTTTAATGTTTTAGCTGATCCTTTCTTTTTGATATTCTAGGACGTGTCTTAGTACAGTCTGCAAAGCCACCCCCTCCACCCTCAGGAGGGTGCACGACATTTGTTGTCAAGCAGAAAGTGGCATTGGTCTCAGCTTCTTGCTCCTCCCTGTATGGACCAGAGAAATTGCATGATGGCTGCTTTTGTGAGCTTTTGGGAGAAGAATGTGTGACGTGATTTGTGGGCTCAGTGCAAAATGAAAACACAGGGCTTTCTGTTTAAAAGTTATTGAAAATTTCAAACCAGCAAGCGCAGAGCATTAAGTCAGGCGTGTGGTTTGCCAGCCACGATGCTGGCCCCCTTTGGGAGTCCAATTTTTTGCCCAAAGACTGGATTTTAAAGGACACCTGAAAATGGAACGCAGTCCAAGGTGATGGTCAGTGATACCAAGTACTTTTAGAAGACCTAGGAACAGGCAGGGACTGACTGGAGAATGTTGCACTAGAGAAACCACCACACTGTTAGAACAACTTTGAAAGCAAACTCAGTTAGAGGGTCTTCTCTCCACCTGAAATATTTTTCTGGCTTAGGTTCTTTTCCCAAACAACTCCAAACAACTCCTTCTCCCTGGTCCCCTTCTATGTCACCTGGCCTGGTGACAGGGCACACAGAAGCAGACACCCTGTCTTGGTGCATCCCCTTGACTCTAACCTGGGAGAGGAAGGGACAAGGCTGTGCACTGGAGACCATTGATGAATGTGGATAGAAGGCTGGGTCAGAATGGGAGACAAGTATCTGTGTGAAACATGGCATTGAATTGTTGAAAGAGGAAAGGATCAACCTGCCCAAGGTAGGCGTGTTTCTGCCTGGCTTCCAACCAGGGACCTTTCACATGTGAGGCAAATGTGATAACCACTACACTACGGAAACCTCCGTGTATAAAGTGGGCTGGTAGCACTTACCTAGGTTTCCTGTGTTCATCAGTGTTGGTTCCTAAAAGTCTGGGATCTTCTCTCCACTCAGGTTTGCTACGGAGTCATTGTCCACAACTGCATTTTAAACTCGATCCAAAACAAGCACCATGACGATGTTAGGAGGCATCCCACTGCCAGATATTTTTAAGTATTTAAATTATGTGAGCCTTATGGTAAAACCATGACCACACTAGAATAATCTTTCTTCCCCACTCTCCACACGCTCCCGGGCGTGGCTCTCAATCTATTCCCTGCCTAGCTTGAAATTCAAAACTTCACTCCCTTTCATACAATTCCATACACAGTAACCCTTTGCTTTACTAATATATGCATTTATTATTTTTCAGTAGACTTTTAGAGCAGTTTCCGGTTCACAGAAAAACTGAGTAGAAGGTAGAGACATTGACCGAGAGTTCCTATCATGAGAGAGAGTTGGATTTTGTCAAATGCTTTTTCTAGATCTATTGATCTGATCAGGTGCTTTTCCTCTCTTAGCCTGTTGGTGTGATGGATTACATTAAATGATTTTAGATCTTGAACCAGCCTTGCACACCTGGAATAAATCCCGCTCGGTCATGGTATATAATTCTTTGTATATGTTGTTGGATTTAATTTGCTGTTATTTTACTGAGGATTTTTGCATCTGTGTTCATAAAGATGATGGTCTGTAGTTTTCTTTTCCTGCCATGTCTTCATTTGACACTGGTGTTAGGGTGATGCTGGCCTTGTTGAGTAAATTTGGAAGTATTCCCTCTGCTTCTGTCTTCTGAAAGAGATTTGTTTTACTTGTGGGGATCTAATTTTTTTAGTCTCTTATGGCCATTGTTTTCCTACCTTGGTACCGATGAAGTATCTTATCCACAAAAGGAAGGCGGGCGTTAACAGAAACCTCTCACCACAGTTCTAGCCGGCCAAGGCGGCCTCGGCCAGTCCTGTGGCAAAGAGCAGAGGAAGAATCACAATAATATGAGAAACAAGGCGTGACAGTGCATCACAGTAAGGAAACATATAGAACATAAGGGCAGTCTTTTGTTTCACCGGACCGCCGATTCCTCAAGCTTCTGCCGTGCGTAGATCAGTCAGCTTCCGGGGTGACTCAGGCAGGGCTGCGGTCCCCAGAGCCTCTGGAATTGCAGACTGCTTCTTCCGTACGGGCAGCTTGCACGGCGTTGATGGACCAGGAATGCTTTCCCTGTTTTGAAGATGCCAGCTTCACTCTGCTGTAGTGAATCTGGGGACCCACTTCAGTCACACTTACTGCAGTAGGGCGGCAACAAACGACAGTGAACAGGCCCCTCCAGAGAGGCTTAAGGGTTGGACACTTCACTCCTTTATCCATATTGCATCTCCTGGTTTAAAGGGGTGAGCATCTGTGATCAGACTCACAGGTAATCGTTCCCTGACCCAGGGGTATAAGGTGGTTAGGACAGAGCCGTGAGCCAGCCTCTGTTGCCTTAGGGTTAGATTGTCTGTCTCATTTAGATCCCCCCCTTGATAATGGGGGGAGGGTCCCCGTAAAGGATTTTATAAAGGGAGAACCCCATCTGCTTTTTTAGCCTCCCGCTTGCAGCTGCAGTCTGCCTCCCTCAAGGTCCCTCATCTCTCCTTGCCTCATGTTACCCCTTTTCCTATTTATTTCTCCCCTGGAACAGGGCCCCTAACTGCTGTTAGGGAACAGGGACGATGACCATCTGGCTTCTTCAAGCTGATAAGGGACGATGTAGGGGTCCAGCCGTCAGAGCCAACCCAAGGGTTGGTCGAGTGGCCCACACTCTGGTTTTGCAGGAAGGCTGGCTGGCAGGAGGCGCAGAAACATTAGCAGACACACAGAGAAAAACACAAAGTAAAGATTATACTGACCAAGAAGATGGCATCTTAAGATCATGTCTGTAGTTTCCAAACCTGTCAAATAATCTAGGAGAGGCCCTGACTTTGTAAACGACGTATGTCAGGGAATCTCTCATAACGCAGGTGATGGAGAAACAGGGGCAGTAAGTAATCAGCGGTGGCTCTATTTCCAAGAGTTTGGCCATAACATAATTAAAGAAGATTTTTTTAAGCATCTAATGCTTGTGAGGTGTTATTTAGAGTGTGTTGAGTATAAGCAGACAGTCTGCTGTATTTTGATGTGTAAAACTTTTCCAAGAGCCAGGAGGTCTACTAGAGAAAAGAGTCAAGGCAGCCATTTACTATTATTAATTTGCAAAATTTTAGGTAAGCCAAACCTGGTATTATTTTATAAAGCAGAACCTTTATTACTTTTTGTGCCTTTTCTGTCTTGTAGGGGAAGGCCTTTACTCAATTAGTAAAAGCATCAATCCATACCAACAGCTGCTGGAATTCCTTTGACCTTGGCAACCGAGTGAGACCTAATTGTTAGTCTTTTCCTGGATAGTCTCCAGTTCCTTGATTGCCTGGGAGAGCAAGTTTGTGGTTGGAGGATTATTTCTAAGACCTACTTCACAGTCTGATACTACTTGGAGAACTGTCCTTGACAATTTTTTTTTCCAGTAAACATCCTTTAGGCTATTTGATGAGTTTTGTCCCTCCCTAAATGAAAGGCCTGAGATTATGTTTTAATGATATTTTAGCTCTGTGATCTCGGTAACAGTAATTGCCCTGCTCTGTTTGTAACCATTCCAAGGGCTGGAGACAGTCCATGAGTCAGACCCTAGTTTATTTATTTATTTGGGGGGGTGGGGGGAGTAGGTGGGATTGAGTCTCCTTTAATGATTGATATAGCAGGCAAACTATTTTCCTGAACCCTGGTATCTGCAGCCTACAATGTCCAGTAATTCCCCAAAACTTACACAATTGTTTATTTGTTCTGGACTCGGTAGTAGTATATGGTCTCTAATTTAGTTACAGTGCCCCTTTCCAGCAAGGGAGTAAGGCTCTCTGGCATTATCAGGAAAGAATGAGAAAAAAAAAAGTTTTCCCCACCACCACGCGCGGGCAGCGGGAGCCGGGCGCAGGGGGCACCTGCCGCGGGCCCACCCGGGTTGCCGGCCGAAGGGGCGGCGCGCGGGCGGGCGGTCAGCCCGGCGTCTGCCTTCCTCCCCGCGCCAGCCGGCGGCTGAGCCCGGAGCAGCTCCCGGGCGCGCGTCCGAGCTCCGCTTGGGGAGCAAGCCGCTCGCGGCCGCCGCGCCACCTGCTTCGCAGAGAAGGCGGTCTGGCAGGGGCCGAGGCGGGAGCGAGGGACTTGGGGGAAGCGAGGGACAGGCTGGCGGGGGGTGGGGGTGGGGGGGGCTGCTTCCGCGCATGATAAAAAGTAAGGGCCGAGGGAGTCCTGGCAGAGCAGAGTGGCGCAGCGGAAGCGTGCTGGGCCCATAACCCAGAGGTCGATGGATCGAAACCATCCTCTGCTAAGTGGTCCTTTTGACTGAAAAACCAGTGTGCTTGACTTAAAAGTGTTCACTTGTGACATGGTGCCTGATTTCTAGAAACGTGTGGTTTGGTCGTCCTTTCTCCTCCAAGCGATTGCATGATTGCCTTCTTGCTCGTTTCAAAGTAGAGGCAAATCTTACCTCTAGAAGAGGGAAAGGAAGGTGACGCGCTCCGCTTTGCTTCCAACAGGTGAAAGCATCTTCCACCTGCAGCCGGCACCCTGAGGTGACACGTGATAGTACTTTTGCGCACGTTTTCTTACACCCGAAGGAGAAAGTCACTTAACGTTTGCCTGAGGCCGCTGGTTACTACTGTAAACCTGCCTTTTTACTTGGGCGGCTTTCTCTGCTTCTTTCACTCCTTTGTCTATTCCTGTGCACGATTTCAGGACAGTCATTTCAAGTCCATGGTAATGGGCTGCTGCAAATTCTTCTCTAAAGCAATTTTATGTACCTGAGCTGGGATGATATCTTTCATAGCCTCTCCTTGTCGGTACGTACACAAACTAGATTCGTGGGAACGTTAGGAGACAAACAAGAAGCAAAGAAGTTAGATGTGAGATGGTAGAAAACATTACAATACAGTAAAATAAAACATTCCAAATATACACCGAGTTTCATAGACAAGGAAGAAAAGTAGTAGTCTTTCTGATGTATTTGCAGAAGACACAGAGAAAATTACTAATCGAAATACCCTTTGATGTGTGCGTAGACGCTAACAAGAGAATATAGACTCTTCTGAACACTGGGAATCCACAGAGCAAGACATCAAAAGGAAAAATATGAGTAACAATGTTTGTACCGTAGACCTGTTTTGTTCCCCCAGTTTAGTGGTGACGCTGCTCCTGTTCACCAAGACCAATCATTTTCCATTTATTTTGCTTGTTTGACCCCTAAAGGCATTTTAACTTTAAATGTCCAGATACAGGAGATTGGTTGAATAAACTGTGACATATGGACTCAAAGGAGAAGCGCTATGCAGCTATGAAAAAGACACGAGCGACTTCCAGGGGATATTGTTACAGAGGGGGAGGGGGGCAGCGCAGATGAGTGTCACCCTATGCGACCAACGTTTTGGGAAAGAAGGGAGTTAGGAAGACATACAGGTGGAGTATTATGCACAGATAACCAGTGATGCTGCACATGTAAAACTGAGTGAAGAACATTTCTCTGAGTGTCATTTTTGGTAAGCCCTTACCTTTCAAAAGCTACATTTGTGAATGTTCTACACTTTCCAAAATAATATTAAATCATTCCCTAGATCTTTCCATTAAAAGGGCTAGGAAGCAGACATCATGGAAGGCGTTAGTACGCGAAGCTCCCAGACATTGGTGTCTAGTACTTTTCCCTGCTGGGTGACACCCGGCATCTCTGAACACCTGACCTCGGGGCTGGGGCAGGGGACATGCCACCAAGTCTGGAATGATTTGTTACGGCGCGGAGTGAGGAAGTGATTAAACACACGCTCAGCGGTTTGTTACAAGGACACAGAAACCAGCATGAAGGGGCTCCCCCTGCCCCAGCTAAACAGGGGTTAATTTGACACCAATATAGTGAAGGGCAATAATGAAGCATAAACCATGGGGAAGGGAGAGATTCCGTGAATTCACATTGATGATAGCTATTTATTAATGGAGAAAAGGGAAGACTCTTGTTTAAATTTTTTTAATTTTAATTTTTGAGAGAGAAAAAGATCGAGTGGGGGAGGGGCAGAGAGAGAGGGAGACAGAATCGGAAGCAGGCTCCAGGCTCCGGGCTGTCAGCACAGAGCCCGACGCGGGGCTCGAACTCACAGACCGCGAGATCATGACCTGAGCTGCAGTTGATGCCTCACCGACAGCCCCCCAGACGCCCTGGGAAGACTCTTGTTTAAAAATCGAATATTGAGGAGCCTTTCGCACGGTGATGCTGCCTCAACCCGCTGCTTCTGCTTCCTCGCATCGTGCTGGTCTCCAGGCGCCGCTGTGGAGAGACCCCTACTTCCCCGAGCTCCTCATTCTCATTTTCCGGCGGGTCTCTCACCCGCCCGCCTCAGCTCTGCGCCCGCCACTCACACCTCCTCCCACGCTCTCACCTCCGCGCGCCTGCTGCTCACACCTCCTCCCGCCGCACACGCCTGCTGCTCACACCTCCTCCCGCCGCACACGCCTGCTGCTCACACCTCCTCCCGCCGCACACGCCTGCTGCTCACACCTCCTCCCGCCGCACACGCCTGCTGCTCACACCTCCTCCCGCC
>CM053577.1:139365004-139396213 GCA_028646485.1 Cryptoprocta ferox | reverse complement strand
CGCCGACCCCCGAGCCGCCGCGGCAGGTGCAGCGTCAAGGTCGCGCGCCGCCCCCCCCCCCCCCCCCCCCCCCCCGCGCTGCACCTGCAGGGGCCGCTCGCGCCTCTGTCTGCTCGGCCCTCGGCGCAGGTGCCCGAACGGGGCCGTGGCAACAGACCCGGCGGGGGGCTCCCTCCCCGGGGCGCCCCGGACTCCGCGGGAGGACGGAGCCCGAGCCCGCTCGGAGCCGGAAAGGCGGTGCGCCGCCCGCCGAGGATTTGTCGCGTCCCTTCTCGGCACGGCGGGGTTGACGGCGTCCGCGTGACCAGCTTCCGAGAGCAGACCCCGGACAGAGCCGCGCCAGGTCAAAACTAACAAACATAAACCTGAAACGGAAAACGAACACGTATACTCACATGTATTATTGCGTTACCATAAAAATATGAAACGAAGGTGTTTGAACTTATATTATCGTATTTGAATACTGTTATTTAATCAAAATAATAGGACTAGTTAAAAGTGGCAATTAGTAGTTAATAGGAGGACTAAACAAATAATACATGTGAGAAAATATAACAATAATTTTATAATATTTCTGTCCTCTGATAGAGAAACATAAATTCTTACTGGCATTCTTATTTAAGTTGTGTAGAGGATGTTACTGTGTATGCGTAATGTGCATACGGGTACTATTTTTAAAAAGGATAATTACAATAGGACAAATTAAACAGATGACCTATATTTAATAAAACGTAACAACATGGGCTTTTTTTTTTTTTTTCTGTCCCATGAGTCTGTAGGTTATTTTTACTCTTTGTTTCCTTTTGCAATGATGCTTCACTGAACTGCCTGCAGCCTTTGGGACATACTTCTTTTCTTTAAAGTAGTGGTAAAACCAAGACCAGTTAAAGAAAGATTACTTTAATCTGCAGCTCCGTTCTTCTCAAGCCCACATTATACCTTTCTTTGCGTCAGTTCAGGGTGATGACATCCAACTAAACATCCTCTCAATAAAACCGAGCCTGGAATGCTCGGGATTTCACTTAATGCCAATCCCAGATTCCTGGACAGGTGGGAATTCCTCTCCAGCTCTCCAAAAGCGTCCACCTACTTTACAGCTTATTTGGGTTGACCTGCTGTTTCTCACCAGGTTTTTCACATCTATCATATCATGTCACAGCATATCATCTCCATGTCAAAAATTTCTATACAGTAAAAAAAAAAATCACATTGTTTCTGCAAATTCTGAGAAAGTGAAAACTGAGCAAAACCCTGAAGGATGAAGGCTTCACTGACTATCACAGATGAATAAACCACACCCCTGTTAACACGAGACGTGGTGTATGGGATGCAAGGGACATTTCGCAGGTTTTCATTTTCTTTTTCGTCTTTTCATTTTCTTTGGTAAAAAAAAAAAAAAGTCGTTGGATGAATTTCCCAAATTTTACATTTGTGCTGTCAGCTGAATATGCAGATCAAGGAACGAAGCCTAATTTTTATTTGGGCAACAGATCATGAGGTTATAAGTGATGTGGGCCATTCTGACTAGTGAATCCAATAACTGGTAACCTTTAAAAGAACCTCGAGGAAAAGGAACTGTTTCCACACACCAAAAATTACCAAGACGAGGAGGGAAAAATCGTATTCCATTCAAGGAGAAACACTTTAGCAAAGATCTACATCTCTGAGTATCTTGATTTTGTTTACTGATCATTTGGGAAGATAAAAATATTCACTGGTTGTAATCGTTAATTTTTATGTTTCAACTTGAATGCCCACATATTTGGTCAAGCATTATTCTGGTTGTTTCAGTGAGGATGTTTTTGGGTGGGGTTTACATTTAAACGGGTGGGCTTTCAGTAAAGCAGATTGTCCTCCATAATGCAAGTGAGTTTCATACAATCAAGTGAAGCCTTGAATAGAAAAAAAGAGCTGGTCTCCAGTGGACGAGAGGGCATTTTGACGCCCCCGCTGCTTTCGGATTTCCTCTGCAACATCAGAGCTTCCCCCTTTGCCGGCAGATGCCCTTGGGCTCAAAGTGTAACCCTTCCTGGGTCTCTCACTCCCCCCATCAGGTTTTGGACTCACTGAGCTGCAAGGATCATGATCACGTGAGCCGGTTCATTCCTGTGAATCTCTTTCTACATATGTAACATCCTCCTGGTTCTGTTTCTCCGGAGAAACCTGACCAACCTACCGTTGGTATTTAAAGTATTTAACTCTTTGGGAGTCCGTAATGGCACCTGCTGCAGCCCCTCAGCAGCGCTCTGATCCAAGCGGTGGTTGGCAAGGTAGCCGTGGTCCCGTGTCCACGCAAGTAAGGGGCGTCCTCGGCAGCACAGGACAGTTAACCGTCAAAGGTGCCAGTCGAGGAGCAGCAGCCTCTATTTTGTGGGGGGTGGGGTGGCACAGCAGCTTCTGTCCCCTCATTGGGCAGTTGGAAGTGGTTGCCCTGCCCTGGGGGTCTTCATGGAAGGCAGCTTGGGAAGGGAGTCTGTAGAATATTCCTATTCTCAAAGGGACAGAAGACCTAGAATATCTAAGGCGCACGGATGGAGAGGAGGAAAAGACTAAGGGCTTATTGCAGTTAGTAATAATAACGTTAATCTCTGCTGCAGAAACCTCATGTTTGCTTTCACGGGATATAGACAAACAAATGTAAGTCAGTGTAGGATAATAGGGGCATACTACATGTATGGTATGAATAAAGCAATATACTATGTTATGAATTATGTATAAAGTATGTAAGTATCTTATAGTAGTCTATTAATATAAATAATAATATAAAAGTTTATCAGAGTTTCTGGGAAGAAGATGTACTTATCTCTGTCCTGTAGTTGATAAGGGTAACTAACCTCCCTAGACATTATGGGTAAAATAAACACAAGAATCTGAAAGGTGGAGAAAGGAAGGAGACTGGCTAGGGACCCTGAGGCCAGAGGAAGGACATGGTGGCAGGTTCCCTATTTTTGTCTCATGCATCCTAGACTTGGAGCTAAATAAGCTAGAAGCGCGAAATGCCAGTGGGCACATACAGAAAATTCCAAGGAAATCTGCTCTCTCCAGCCAAAAGGGGCCGCCTAGCAAGACATAACACTTGTGGACCATAACTGCTGACCTCTAGCCACACACCACATACAACTTACCACTGTCCGGGGCAGCAAAGGCCAAACAGGAAGCTGGGACTTGTATCCCCACCCAGCAGTGTCTCTCCCTCTCCCTGCCTGCTGGGGTGGCATTAGAGGAACCTTGTGAAGAGCAGGACTTTCGTCATTACCCAGTGGTAACTGGGTCCTGCCTCCATCCATCTCTGGGCCAGTGGAGACCATGTGGGAGCCAAATTCTTACCACCTGCCAGCAGAAATAAGATGCCCCGCAGCTCTGGTGTCAGTGGAGGCTGAGTGGGGGGTCCTGGACTTCTGGAGTGCCCGCCTGGCAATAATGAACACATGTCCCCCCCCCCCAACTTCCCTTGGAGTAGAGAAAGCCAACTAAAACAGAGTTTTAAGAGCCAGAGTCTCAACACAAAGCACATAATGTCCAGATATCAGTTGAAAAATCACTTGTCAAACCAAAAACTGGAAGAATCTCAAACTGTACAAAAGAAGACATTCAAGAGAGTGAGCCCAATAACAGGATGTAAGGGATGTTAGGATTATGTGACAGAGCTTTTAAAGCAGCCACCTGAAAAATGCTTTAATGAACAAGTATGAACATGCTTGAAACAAATGAAAAATAGAAAGCTTCAGCCCCAAAATAGAAAGCATTAGGGAAAAAAATGAAAGGAATACAAAATGAAAATTTTACAATTGAAAAGTTCAATAGCCAAAATAAAGATCTCAGAGCCTGGACCCAACAGCAGAATGGAAGGGACAGAAGAAAGAATGAGTGAACTGGAAGACAGAACAACAGAAATGACCCTTACAGCAGCCCCAGTGAACTAATACACCATCAATTGCCGGTGGGAATGTAATTCAGCCACGCTGGAAATAATTGGCAAATCTTTAGAAACTAAATTGCTCTCCTTGGCATTCATGCTAGACAATTGAAGACTTATGTCCACACAAATAACTGTGTAGGGGAGGAAAAATAATTTTCCCTCCACCCTTCTAGATTCTTGACTGAGACCTCCCTGTAATAAAGGACAAATTAGCAAGAGAAAAAGGAATAGAAGTTTAACAATTCGTATGTCTTCTGTATGCGTGGTAGTGACACAGTTTTCCTGGGTCTCTCCCATGTGTACCAGAGGTGTATGTTATTAAACTTCTGTTTCTTTTACTTTTGTTAATCTGTCTTTTATAACGGGTGGTGGGAGGGCCTCAGCCAAGAACTTAAAAGAGTAGAGGGAAAATTATGTTTTCTCTCCTTCAACTGTGTGTGAATGTTTATACCAACTTTATTCATAATAGCCAAAACCCAGAAAAAATCCAGATGTCCTTCAAGGAGTGAATGATTAAACATCTATACCATGGAATATGACTCACTCAGCAATAAAAGGGAACCAACTACTGATACCTATAAGAATCTGGATAAATCAGCCAAGAGTTTTGGAGTGAAAAAAAATTCCCAAAGGTTACGTACTATATGGGTCTATTTAGAGAACATTCTTGAAATGGTAAAACTATAGAAGTGGGGAATAGATTAGTGGTTGCCAGTGGTTAAGGAGGGGATGCGGGCAGGAGGGAAGTGGATGTGGTTATAAAAGGACAATTTGAGGAATCCTTGGGCTGTTGGAATGTTCTGGATCTTGACTGTTTGAATGTCAATATGCTGGTTGTAATACTGTTTTGCAAGATGTTACCATTGGGGGAAACTGTAAAGGGTACATGGGAACACAGTATTATTTCATACAACTGTAAGAAATGAATCCACACTGATCTCAAAATAAAAAATTTAAAAAATTAAGTATTTAACACTTTCAGATCTCAAAACATTTTTAATATTGTTTCATTTGCTCTTAGTCTTTTATTAAGCGTTTTTTTCTTCTGCTCCTCTGCTTGGTGTTGCCAAGTGATCTCTCTTTCCTTCAAGATGTCATCCGGTTACTTCCTGGGTAGAACTTTCCCAATAACCAGAATCTGATATGCAGCAATTTTCACAACCAGGTCCCGTCCGGTCCCGCCTTTACCCTTGATAACCCCTTATGAATCCCTTCCCCCCTTCCTCTGCGCTAGGCCGGGCTGACGCGGAACCTGGCTGCCCTATCCTCATTCACGGCCAATCCGTGAGTCCTCCTTCCCTCCTTTGCTCAAAGTCCCTACGCTTTGTCGTGTTAGGTCATGTTACTGATGACATTTGTCACATCTGGGTACCAGGACCTAGCAACAAATAAACAGAACACGAGAACTCATTTACTGTCCCGAAATGCTCATTTCAGATAAGTCATTCTTTGACTTATTGCTCAAAATGCCTCCACGTGACTTTTGCGTGAGCTTTGGATGAACGAGGAGAAGTAGCATGACACTTTCAACTGCTGTTAAAAACAACCTAAGTTTTCCCTCCTCCTGTGGCTTCAGAGAGATTAGTTCACAGGAGAGAATCCTAATGGGAGTGGTCAATTTATATAAATTATACCAGATTTGATTACTTTTCTTATTTTTCTCATGTTCCTCGGAGACCCGTGCTCACATTTGTGGGGACTGAAGCTAAGCCATTTGAAACCGTGTGAAGACACGCTAGAAACCTTGCATAAAACTAATTTGAATATGTGTTTTATTTCCTTACTTGACATTGAAAGAAGAAATTGGCCATTCATTGACCCATTTTCAAAAATTGGCTGAACGGCAACTTATTGTAGGTGTGGTGGATTCTCTGATGATGATAAGAGGAATAAGAGTCGGGGAGACGATGGAGAAGTAGAATGGTAACGCACGGCACCAGCGAACTTCTGTCACGTGATCCAAATGACAACTACACAGTGAGACCAAGTGCCCAATCCTACATCCCATGCAGCTTGTTTTTTTTTACTTTGTTTATTTTTGAAAGAGAGAGACAGAGAGAGAGAGAGAGAGAGACAGACAGACGGACAGAGAGAGAGAGAGAGACGGAGAGAGAAAGAATCCCAAGCTCACTGCGCATAGCCTGATGCGGGGCTCGAACCCACAAACCACGAGATCATCACTTGAGCCGAAATCAAGAGTCGGTTGCTTAACTGACTGGGCCACCCAGGTGCCCCTCAACCTGTTGCGATGCCTGCATTCAGACTCCACTGCTCTCCACAATTTATTAGTGGTTACAGAAGGAAAATTCTGCACTCCACAGTTCCCAAGACCGAATTTAAGATACTCTCTTGAGGCCACACTGGGAGTGATTTTTTGTACAAACTTTTACAGAGACCAGCCCTTAATATTAGCATTTCTCTACAGAAGACCCCAGTGTCATCTCCTGACCTCAGAGTCCTTGTCCTGGTTGACTCCAAGGTTCACATTTTTCTCCATTGCTTGACTTCTAAACTTGACCGTTCCCCAGTATGCTCTATTAAGCTAATCTTCAACATAGCTGGTGACAATACTCTCCAAAATTACAGAGAGAAAGGGGGAAGGGTTCTAACACAGGATATTCTGTTTAAGCAGATGTGCTATGAACCCCAAATACTGAAGTTTTCCACGATGCATAGTTTAAGTGCTTTCACTGGGCAATGCTGCTAGTCTGTCCTGATCGTTTGCACAGAAAATACATCCGCATCAGACCTGAAGAACAAGAGAAGATCCTTCTTAAGGTAAAGCAAAGATACTGCCTATGTGGACAAGACTGTGCCTGCACTTAGACTACTAATCATATACCGTGGGTGCTCTTAGATTTTAAGCTCTGGGAGGTGGTGGGGAGGGACCATGTGTGTCTTTGGGCCATTACGGACTGCCATAGTGAAGGCTAGACCGGATCATGGCGGGATGTCCATAAACCTCGTGAAGTCAGTGAACAATATTATGGGTAACCTTCTGAAATGTGTCCTAAACTCCACATGACATTCTTTTGCCCCTCCCAGGTACCTGGAAATCTCACCCAGAAGTCTAAGTAAAGCCTGGCAGTGCACCTGTAAGTGGTCAGCCATTTCACTTCTGGAAACTTCCATGGCAGCGTTTGATGATGACGATGATGATGATGATGATTTCTAATGTTCCCAACTTCAATATAAGAACAATCATGGGTGTTTCTTAATACCAGTTGAATAAACGACGTGTGATGGAGAGTTTACTTGAAACAACACACAATCACGTGGCACGAAGTAGGCCCTCAAATGGTTAGTTTCTTTACTGAGAGCGGCTTCGCTGTTGCCGTATATATTTTAAAGGAACTCGTTTCAGGGATGACAAAAGCAATTCGGCACAGAAACCTGGCAATACCTGGCTAGGCTGTGCAGAGTTGCAGCAGTGTCTCCCTCTCAACCTGCTAATTAAAGCAAGCCGTAAACTTCAGAATGTCAGGTTTTCTGAACACCCCAGGGAGTCGAGGATACAAAACAACCTAAGGAGACTGAACTCCAGAAAGGCCTTTGTAGGATGAAAAAGACCTCTGGTTACCTTGTCCCTGGCAGGTGGGAGAAGGAGAAAAGGAGAAAACTGTGAAGACCCGATTGGAGGCATTGGAAGAAAATCGAAGAGATTGTTGGTGGGCCTTCTTGACCCAAGCAGAGAATTCCAAGTAGCCACAACCACTGCCACTGTCTCTGCTGTGGGAGGGCAAGCCAAAAAGGAGGCGAGGGAAAAGGCTAGAAAGTGGAGAGAAATACCCACCGAGGGCCGCCCCTTCCCCCCAGTGCAAAGCCTCTAAAGCCAGCGGGCAGGGCAGGAAGCTAAGGGCCACCCATCCAAGGCACTTTGCATTAAACTGCAAAGAGCCACGATGAGACCTGAGAGAAATCTCTCCAAGGCTCTCTGGAAGGAGAGAGATCTCCCAGCCAAAAAAATAGCCTAGGGAAGACGGGAGAGCAAAGAGAACGCCAGCAGCCCCAACAGCGGACACGCTGGCCACTAGGCGGAGAGAGAGCTCTCTCGGGGTCTGACAGCCAGTGGCGCGGTAGTAAAGCGCAGAGAGAAGAGAAGGGGCCGGGAGAGCAAAACGTCCTGGTTTTCCCACTCAACTTCCACTGAATTTTTACTACAGGACAAAGCAAACGAAGACACCTTCCTAGCTCGTGCGGAGGACGCGGACTCAAAGTTAAAGGAATGCGCTAAAGCTAAGGAACGTGGTCTTACAGCTTCTATTTTTAAATTAAACCCAAAATTTATAAATTGCACGATGGAAAGTAAGCAAATAGTTGATCCGCCTTGTTGAAAGATACAGCTCTCCTTTCTCAAACAGAAAAAAGGAAAAAGTGCCTCTCGAGCACTCAGATACACGTGTGCACACAGCGGGCCAACGAACTTTGAGAAGCAACAAAGAGGAGTTAAGTTAGAAGAGAAATGAGGGCCGCAGGGTCCAACCGAGGAAGGGGGACCCGCAGAGGGTGGGTCTGCGGCTGCGCGGCTCCCTGACACCTGCCGGCGGTGGGCCGGGCCGCGCTGGGAGGCGCGCGCTCCGGGGGACGGTTTCCCGCTCCCTTCTCGGAGTAGAGCCACCTGGGCCTGCGCTCCTCTGCTCTCCCAGGCCCAGATACAGCCCAAACTGCGAACTCGGCCTGGTCTCGACTTCTTTTGTCAGGGCCTCGGGGTGTCTGAGTTCTCGGGGCACCCGGAAGGGTCCGAGGCTCTGGAGAGGGGCGGTGCCCACAGGCCTGCCTTCCCGCCGACGCCAGCCCAGCACTCGGGCGCCACCACGCGGCCCGGGAGCCGCACTGCAGCTCCAGACTCGGGGCCCGGCGGCGCGGGGCGCGGGGTCCCGGGCGCCCAGGGTCTGGGCGGAGCCGACCTGCTCTCCGTCCCCGGGAGCCGGGAGTGAGCGCTGCGCGGCGGCGGCCCCGCCCGGGCTGGGGAGGAGGGAGGAAGCCCTGCGCGGCGCCGTCCGTGTGCCTCTGCAGTTTGGGGAGGACTGTTTTCCCGGGAAGAAGCCGGCTCGGCTGGGTCGGCCCCGGGATGTCTCCTCTGCCTTCCTTTATGGAAGAAACGTGCACGAGAGGGTGCCCGGCGCCCTTGGTTCGTTGTGACTTTAAAGTGCGTAAGTAAGGCGGCCGGGACCGGGCGGGCCGGTTAGCTCAGTTGGTTAGAGCGTGGTGCTAATAACGCCAAGGTCGCGGGTTCGATCCCCGTACGGGCCACAGCGTGCGCTACTTTTCCTTTTGCAGCCACCCCGTCACGTGGAATCCGCAGCCTTACACCCGGTTACCGAGTCCTACGTCAGCACTGCCGAGCGGGGCTTCTGGAAGCCTTGCTTTTGTGAAAGAAGCAATGGCGTCTGACAGTCCGGACGGAAGGGCTTGTAAAGGAAACGCAGGGAGGGGGTAGGGGGCGGTAGGCGCTGTCAGAGGGCCTGCGCCCCTCGGGAGACCCTGCCCTGCGGCGCTCCGGCCTCCCGGGGGCGCTCGCCCCGTCCGCCCGGCAGGTGGAAGGCGGGGGCGCGGGCGCCCCGGGTTCCCGGAAAGAGCCGGAGCCCGGGTCTCGGCAGCGCACGCTCTGCAGGCGCGCGGGAGGCCTCGGGCCGCCCCGGGTCCTAGCGCCGGCCCCGTCCTGTCCGGAGGTCCTGCCCCGGGTCCTAGCGCCCGCCACCTCCTTTCCCGGAGTCCTTCCACCTGCTGCTTCTCGCCGCGCGCTCTGCTCCGCCGGCTGCCCCCGGGCTCCGCGCTGCCCCCTGCTGCTGAGTACGGGGCAGCCACGAAAGTGACAGTAGCCATACTGATTAAATAGTAACTTAAGCGGTGCCTCGAGCGTGGGGCCGGGGACTTAGGAGATGCTCAATGAATCCCAGAAATCTGTGGTCAGTGCTGCATCCTCTAGGTCGAGAACAGTGACAGGCTTAAAGTTAAAGGCTGCAAAACCTATTTTAAAAGGCTAATAGAGAATATTCAGTATTCATTGTATATTAAATACTGCACCCACAGATCCGAAGTACAAGGACTCCCAGGCCGATGCTGACCTGGAGAAGGAAGGGGGCCTCCGGCCAGCGGACGCGGACCTGCGCTCCCCCGCAGCCTGCGAGGAGACGGAGGTCTCAGCCCCGCGCCCTCAGCTCGGAGCCCGGCCCCTCTACCCCCTCCTGCGAGCCGAGGAGCCTCCTGGTTTCTGTTTGGCTCCGATAAGGTAATACCTTCACGTGGTCAGTAACTACAGGGACCCCTTCTCCGCAACTGCCCCCTCCCACTGCCACTGTCACTACTGTCTCCCCTATGGAAGTGCTATGCTCACTTTCTCCTGTATTCTCCCCGATTCTCTTCATGCTGTGCAGCTGTAAACATGAATATGCATTTTCCCTCAAGGTGACATGAAGGGTCACATTGTGTACACTGTTTTGCATCTGCTTTTTCCCCGCTTGCTGTATCTCCGAGTATCTACTAGCAGCACATACAGAGCGTCACATGGCGTAGTCACTGTTCTAGACGCTGCAGACACAGAGCCTATTTTCAGCTGAGTTGGTCCAGCTAGCCTGAAGTTGAATGAGAACTTTCCAGTCCGTTTCACCCCTGAGGGAGGTACGCAAGCAGGGCTGGAGAGAGAGCAGGAGGAGGGCAGCTTCGAATTTCATGATAATGTGAATAAACACTTTCTGTGTGAAACCGTCGGCTATTTCAAATAGTACCGAAGTAGGAGCACCAAAGCACACTTGATCAAAGGAAATCACGTATAGATGTGTTCGAAGGTGATTTTCAGAAAAAGTAAAACGATGAGTCAGATATAAGAATGAGCATGTTGTTAGACAATAAGGTATTTTCAACGGTTTCAGTTCCCAAAAGTGAAGTCTACTAAATTGTTACGACTCATGGCGTGGATCCTTAGAGGGATGAGAAAGGGCTTCTTTGTGGATCTAGAGGGTGGACCCTGGAGCAGCTTCCGCACTGTTCCAGACAAAACTAACAGCCCTCCGTCAGTCCCATGTAATTCTTGTTCCACTAGATCTTGAGTTAACAGGCATCAGGGTCAATGAAAATAGTTTTCCATTTCTATAAAGAGAAGTGTGCCCTTCTCTGCCCCACCCCCCGGGCTGTGCAGTGTTTCCTGGGACACCTAGCGAATGATTCTTACTGGAATCTTCGGAGGAGAGAGAAATATCTTTATGGACTGAGTCCAGTCTTCAGTGTTTACAGTGTAGAGGGTTCCTAAGGCTGTGGGCCAGACAACCTCTCCACGGTAAGAATGCGCCTCCAGGAGTAGCTCCGGGGTCTCCCCGGACATTTCCCGGAGACTGGCCTAGGGTGCCGCTGCTTGCCTCTCCAGGAAGGACACAGAAGTTACTATTCTTTCTTCAGCCTTGCTGTAAACAATGAGTGAGATTCTGTCATAAATTTGTCGTCACTTTTGTGCTGCCTTCTATGCACGTAAACATGTTAACGCTTAGTAAAGTGTGTTCTCTCTCTTCTGTTGATAAGGAAGCATCTTTCTATTGGCAGAGTCATTTCATGGCCCCGACACAGTTTCAGGAACTCGTGTGCTTCTGGGGCAGAGTTCTGGAAACCCAGGGTCGGTAGGATGGTTGTGGTGTTAACGTTGAAGCCAGGCCGTCAGGAGTCTGTAAGCAAGTGCCTCTGGTGGCCGCGTCTCCTGGGGGGCTCTGAAGGCTCTGAAACCCTGTGCTGTGTTGAAGGTAAAGCGCTCTGGCCTGCGACTGACTGCAAGTGCTTTCAGGGATGTGAAGTAAAACAAGATAACTATATATAGATGTCAGGAGATTTAAGGGGGTTGTAATTAATTTATTATGATTTTCAAAAGCAAAAGATATGGTGAGAATTCATAACAAGGATAATGCCACTAAGAAGGAGTTTTGGTTGTTTCCGTGATGTGCAAAACAGGACAACAAAGATAATCCAAAATATGTTTTAGACAAAATAGCTGCAGACATAATGACTTATCATATTGAAAACTCTGCATCTGATTTGTAGAAGTGGAGGAACATAATTTCCACAGAGAAAAAGTCTTGAAACAGACGTATAATAATCCCGAGGTATAATATGCCACAAATTCATAAATCACATAGTAAGAATATATCAACGATATGAAACAGAGTTTTGGTAAGTCTGGAGTAAGTTCTACACGTTTACATATAATGAGACTCCATAGGTGAGTGATGTAAACCCCCATTTGAAATTCAGAAGTCCAGAAGATGCTAGATTCAAATTAAAACAGTAAAGTTGACACCAAGTTAACATTTAAAAAAATAGCCGAAATGATGCCTGATCACATTCTCCTACTCTTGTCTAATAGCAGGCAAAACAGCGCCAGCACCTTCTGTGTTGGTAGAAACAGATCATGGACAGTAAGTGTTGAGAGGTCTCCAGGAATTCCCCATTCGGTGTACAATTTCTGAAATGCTTATAGTAAGATTTTACCCCTGCAAATCTGACTTAGGGAAGACTAGGCCTTTCCCTCCTCCTCCCCTTAGTCCTCCTCCCCTTGGTCCTCCTCCTCCTCCCTCTGGCATCCCTCCTGATTGTCCACTCTTCCTGTGCAGCTCTTCAATAATAACATCAAACAGCCCTGCTTCTCCTCAGCTTCTCTCTTTTTGCAAAGGGGGAAAGAACAAAGCGTTAGCATTTTCCAGACACTTTCTGGGAAGTCTCAACAACAGTTGTCGGTGGAAACGGTATCTTGACAGTTTCGTTCGACATTTAGGATTTAAATTAGGGAAGGTAAAAATTAAAAAGCTATCAGGACGTTTGAACACTTAGAAGAGGAATTGGATCACGATTGCTGGAGAAAATACTCAGTTACAATAAAACCTTTAAAACTAAGCACAGAAGGTAACGTGCCCGTAAAGGACTTTTGCTCATTCCTGTGTAAGAAGCCTTTGTTTTCTTCAGTAAAGACGACACAACCGGCGTAAACTAGAAAAGGTTATTCTGCTAAAAGCGGAATATCTGCTATCGGAGAAGATGGCACAGGGGAAACCAGAAAGAACCTGATCCTGTGGTGGGCAAAGGCAACAAGCAGTAAACCCGAGAAGCGAACACATCGAAGTGAAGCAGAATTTCCCAGATTTTAATACATTTCATGGGTTTTCAAACTCGGGTATCATACGTGAAGTTAAACAAAATTAATTTTCGAATTTTGCCTCCATGATGCCCTTCCACCCCCCGGGGCAGGGAGACGGTGCTGGCTTCAGGAGTCCGCGGGGTCGGGACTGCCCCCACACTAGCTTGCTGAAGCGTTACCAACATGGGTGCGTTTGCCCGTGCTGTCCCAAGCGCGTTAATGAGTAAGATGTGTAACAACACTGCCTGTCACCTGCGGGCTCAGTCGGGTGAGCGTCCGACTTCGGCTCAGGTCATGGTCTCCTGGTTTGTGAGTTCGAGCCCCGAGTCGGGCTCTGTGCGGGGACGGCTCGGAGCCTGGAGCTGCTTCCGATTCTGGGTCTCCCTCTCTCTGCCCCTCCCCCTGCTCGCGCTCTGTCTCTCAAAAATAAATAAACATTAAAAATAAATAAAACTGTGTGTCGGAAGTGTTGGTAATGGAACAAGCACTCCAAGTTTGGGTTTTGGATACTTTAACTTCATGACATCGTTTATTCAGTTGTTTACAATGTTTTTCAAGCGCAGCTTTCCAGCGTCAAGGACCCTTGGGATCTGGCTTCTGACCTCACTCGCAGAGGAAGCATCTGGAACACTGAAGAATAAGACAAGGAGCAGGAGGCTCTTGCGACGGAATCCTCAGGGTGAGAAATGTTCTGCCCACTCCCGAGTGTGAATAAACAGGTAAACGAACGACCAGACAGATCATTAAAAGCCATATTTCAGGATTTGATTCACAAATCTGTTTAAAAACCTAGGCCTCTGCTTGTAAACTGTCAGATACTCTTATTTTCAAATGTGTTTCCTTTTGTTTGAGGCCTTTTTATTTGTTTTTTCTGATCTGTCTGTCTTGCTTTCTCGGATTTGTCCTAATCCTTATCTTTCTAAGGAGCCTTCCTGTCCGTCCTCTAAAAAAAACCTTCACTGAACCTGTTATCTTGCAAAGCTTGAAATGCGGACCCCGTTTCTGTGTCCTTTTCTGTCATTGCTCCTGACTTCCTTCCTCCTCCTTTCCTAAATGTGGCAAAAGAGAGAGGAGGGAGGATTCCGTCTCCTTGCCCCCCAGCCAGCCGCGAGGCTGGCCTGCGGACACGGTGAGGCCGGAGGAGGCCTGAAGTCTGTAGTGAGCGTGGAGCGTCGGGCAGCGTCCGGTGGGCAGAGTTTGGCCCTTGGTTTGTGCGTTTTACTTCCTATTTCACACAAGGATTGTCCGGGGCCACTTCCTGACAGGCACCTGGTGGCACACCTGTCCCTCCCCGAGTTTCTGGAAGGGAACGGGCAGGAATCGCACTGGGGTGTGTGACGCACACGTTCCCAAGGTGTTTTCAGCCTTCACTCGATTCGGTTCCAAGCAGAGAATCCTGCAGAATGAAAGGTACTTGAGGCTTGAGACGAAGGGGAGGACAGATACTTCCCCTCTGCCTTTCTGAGGTCTTCGCTGAGACCCCTGTAAGGAGTGAGCAAGAAGGGAAAAGCCGACCGAAGTTTGTGAACACGTTTGCCTCAGGTACAGGCGGGGGACACCCGGGGAAAACGAGTAACTGTCGGGGGGGCTTGGAAGTCCAGCTTATACGGCGTCTCCAACAAAGAACAACAGATTGGTGGTGAAATCATGGAACAAAGGAACGCGTGTCAGGCCAAGGGCAGAGAGGCAGGCCAGTCAGTCACGTTTGTTACTGGATTGCCAGGCTGTTGGGGTCTAGGGTTGTCTGGGGGTGAACCTCTGTCTTTGCCAGCAGAGAGGGGAGAAGGGGCCTCTTGGTAAACTTCTGTCCTAATTCTCCTCTCTTGCTTTCAGCTCACAATAACCCTTGTGCCCACGTAGCAGGTTTGGGGGTGGCCTAACCCGCCGCCTGGGCTGTCTTTTTTGTTCACATTCCTTTGGAGGTTGGCAGAGGGGAACTGCTATGAAAAAGAGAGAGATGGACTCTGGTTTGCTGCGGGTGTGAGCCGGATTTGGGGCGCCCTGCTGGGTCTCTTGCACTAGGTGAAGAGACAGTGACTCTCGGGGGACCTCACTCAGAACCTTCGAGATGTCTTTACATAAAATGGAAAAGCCCAGTGCGTAGGCCGGGGCTCCACAGATTCAGGAAGGCGCCGGTCTGGCCGGTGTTCTCTTACTTGTTCTCAAAAAATAACCTAGGAGTCTGACTCAAGCCAGACGCCGTGCGTACTCTGCCTGACAGGGACAGCCACACTCCGGCAGTTAGCCAACAACGTCCCAGGCTCCGGGATCTGAGACTGAACCTCCAGGTCACAACGTGAGTCACCGCTTTCCGTCTCTACTGCAGGATCCCCGTCACTCAGTTCTTAACCCAGTCTTACGTGTCATCAGCAACCCGGCACTTTCTGTCCGCTACAGAAAACTTACTCATTTTCCCTTCATCCCAGTCCCTCATAATGGGGTGCAATTACCTGGCAAGAGACTCTCCTCGCCTGGAATAACAATTCAGTGCAGGCTTTACCTGCTCCGCAAATTCCTGAACGGATCCCCGACATATTTAGGGGCAACTTACACGATTGAAAATAGAAAACTAAACAAAGCAGGCCCCGCTGGGATTCGAACCCAGGATCTCCTGTTTACTAGACAGGCGCTTTGACCAGCTAAGCCACGGAGCCCCTTTTTGAGCTTATGTTCAGTTATATCATATTTATACCAATTTCTGCGAATTGCAGCGACTTGGCAGAAACTTACTTGATTTTGTGACAAAGAGAAAATATCTGTGTTTCTGAGCTTGTACTTAAACAGAAACTTCAACATTTGAAGAAAATGCGTTCTTCAATGCAAGGAGGGTTTAAAATTTTTCAAATTAAAAACGGGTTAAATTCCTATTTGGTGGTGACTACCGCCATCTAAAGGACATATTGGTTATTGCAACGCATTTTATTTTTATTTCTCCTTTAACTCATTTGTCCACAATGTGGAGTCACTGAGCCGGTCAGGTACTTTCCTCTCTATTGGAGATAGAACAGTGAACAAAAAAAGACAAAACTTTATTTTCTTACCGAATTTGTATTCTAGAGGGGGGTAAAGAAAGCAAGTTTAAACAATTTGCCCCAACCCCTACCCACTCGCCTACCTGTTCCCCACCCCCACCCCCACCAAGCCAGGCACTGTCAGGCCCTCTCTTTCAAAGACAGTCTGGACCCCGACATATTTGTTGCTCGGTGTGGAGCTCTGCAGGAAGAAACTTTACTTCTAGCGCAGTCTCATTCCGTTCATTGACCCACTGGGTTAAAACTGACTTGATCTCTTTGTCAAGACAGAAAAACTGAGGAGGGGATACAGAGGAGAAAAGCGGGGTGCAGTGTGACAGATAACTCCCATGGGTGCTGTGGCATCTGGGCTTGGCACAGGGCAGGAGACCTTAGAGTCACACGCCCTGTCCCCTGACAAGTTCTGCGCCGGGTGGGTGAAAGCAGAGGGGGCTGTGGCCGCTTATCGTGGAGAGCAGATGGGACCGTCATCCGGAGACATTTAGGTGCCCGCTTTGTGCGTTCCGAGTGACGAGGCCACATGCATCACTGGGCAGCCACGAAGGGCAAGACTGCAGGGGCGAGAGATCACTTCGGAGATCTCCTTCGGATAGACGGGTCTCTGTGTCCCTGCTTTCCTCTGGACACCGCCCCCGCCCCCGGCCCTTCCCAGCCAGTCTAGCCTGTACCTAACCTATTTTGCCCTTTCTTGTAACACTTGGGAGATTATGCTTTCCCTGTGTCCCCAGGTCCTGCTGTCATTCCTCTCCTTACCTAAGCTCATTTGTTTATGGTGCAGCATTTTGATGCGTATTTTTTGCAAAGCTGACATTTTGTGCACACATACTATACATTTACGTAAATGGTATATTATCTATTTTATGCCTTTTAAAAGGATTATGACTGTGTAAGCCAATTTGACAATAAATTACATTTAAAAAACCCATTATGACTTTAAGATCCATCAAGGTTGTCCGGTACACGCCGAAATCATTGCTTCCAGTACTGTATAAATTCCCATAGTGGGCATTCCCGCTGTTTCCTCTCTTCCGTCCCAGTGATGGACTCACTCTGGTTGCCTCCACTGCCCCCTCACCCCCCCCATTCCAGATGATACCGCCTTTTCGCTCACCCCCTTTATGTACGTGATGGAAGATTCCATTGGGACGTGCACGTCGGAGCAGAATGGCTGAGTCGTCCCCGTCTATTTTCCAGTCCGCACCCCGCCGCTCTGCCCTTTCCCTTGTCTCTACGCTCAGCACGACTCCGCTTTCTACTCGTAATCCAGTATGTGCAGAGCGATGGAGCTCATCGTTGTTTCTTTCAAATTTGCCTTTACGTTTTCTAAAGATTTTGAGCATTTGTTTGTATATTTGTTGGCCATTGGCATTGACTCCTACCATCGGCCTATGTTCTTACTGAGGCTGATGTGTCTTTCATGTTGATGTGCAGGGCTGTGCTGCGCATCGTGGTTATTAGGCTGCTGTGAACTCGGGATCTGGAAGTATCCTCTACCCTTCTGTCACCTGCTGACCTGTGGGGGAGGAACCTAACAGACCCTTGGTTTTGTTAAGGATTTATCTTTCCCCCGCCCCACGGTTTGCATTTTTGAGGTTATGTTTAAAGGGCCTTACTCTGTTACTAAGTTAAAAAATGTTCTCCTCTCTAAGAAACAAAAAATGTGTACATTTTCTTTTTTCACATGTGAGACGTCGCTCCATCTAGTTTCCTAGGTAAGTGTATTGGTTTTTTATATGACAATCCGTTGGAATTGTGTCTTCCAGTTCTTGGAGTTTTGGTTTGGCAAGGGTGTCCGAGATGTGCACTTGCTCATTTAGCGTCCTACGTTTCCTTTATCTTAGCCGGTTCACGTTTTTATGTAATTACGTGTTTAAGAAAATTATATGTTTTTCCTGTTAGAACATATGTCCACAAGATCGGGGGGAAGCCAGCTATGTCTCTAACACCCGGCACAAGTCATAGCATGGAAAGAATGTATTTTATTTTGTAAGTTTGTTTATTTATTTTGAAAGAGAGAGAGGCAGAGAGAGAGAGAATCCCAAGCAGGCTCTGTGCTAATAGCCATCAGGCTAATAGCCCGATGCAGGGCTCGGTCCCACAAACCATGGGATCATGGACCTGAGCCAAAATCAAGAGTGAGGCGCTTAACCAACTGGGCCACCCAGGCGCCCCCGTAAAGAATATCTTTTAATAAAACACTTGTTTGAATTATATTTTATGAATTTCCCATCAGATAACCTTGCAAAGATTTGGTTTTTGTTTATATTCTTGTAAGCCTGGCCCTATGTTTCGTAGACTTCTGCAGGCGATCGTCGGCTCCCTAAACTGTGCACAAGGTTTTGGTTCTTGTAAGGAAAAGACAGGAGGATGCCAGTTCCCCGTTGCTGTGACGGATGAGTGGGCAAAGTTCTGAACGTAAGGTTTGCGTGGGTCCAGTCCTTGCTTGTGGCGCATAATCTTGTCTTCTAATTGGTCCTTTTCAATATGAACTGGAACCCCCTCTTACTGGTTCCAGAAAACCAAGAGTTTCTGTTTTTGTTCTCAGGCTATTTGATTATTTTTCTGTCTCCTATGATCCTGCGCCCGATGACAAGAGCTGACAAGAGCTGGGGGCAGACATCCTGCCAGGCAGGGTTTGGGGCGGGGGGGACCTTTGCCCGGTCCTAGCCCGCCATGGATTCGGCATAAGCGTCCCAAGTCCTTCAGTGTCAAGGTCTACTGTCATCTGATTCTAAGCAGAAATGAAAACTGACCTTGGGCAACACAAAGGAACACCCAGGATTACATTTCCCACAAACAACGTCCTGGCCTCGGGGCCTTCACCTGTGACTTGACTTTCACTAAGGCTCGGAGAGAGTGGGGCGGGAGTTCGCAGGAGATTGCCGGACCTGGACCGTGTCACAGGAAGGGGGAGAGAGGGAAGGGGTGTGGAAGGGAGGTAAGATCTCTCTTCTAAGCTTTTAGGGTTTCTGGCTGCGCCTACAAATTACACTGAGAGAAAACAGATTAATAGAAAAACACACATTTCATGAAGCAACTTTTACATGGATGGGGGCCCTCACACAAAGGCTCAGAGAAGCACTCAGAGCCGGTGCTCACTGCTAGGTTGCACAAACGTGAAAGCGTGGCAGGACCCAGGGGTGTGGGCTGGGGCAGTTAACCGGGGACAAGCGCCCGGGAAGACAAGGGTTCCTGTAACCGGATTTGGCCCCGATTTCTCCCGGCCTGGAGGCCCCCCCTCCGGCGATGGTAAGGCGACCTTCCTCCTGGTCCAGGGAGGGGCCTCTCGAGCGGGAACTTCCGGTCTGCTCGCGGGAAGAAAAAGGCAAGTGAGCGCGTTCTCCCTCCGCTGCCTGTGTTTTCCCAGCGCCTTGAACTCAGAATAGTCAATATGGCAGAGATGCATATTTGGGGGGGGGCGTGCTCCGGACCCCGGTGATTGCGAACCTCTGCCTCCCATCCTGATGCATAAATTGCCTAAGTTAGCGGCAATCCCAGCCGGCCCGCTCTCAGCCGGGGGCAAATAAAGGCAGGTCAGGCCAGTGCCGCTAATTTGGTCCGTCGTTCCCGGGAGATGAAGGTACTCAGTCCCCGGCGTTTGCCGGCAAGTTCAGGGGAAGGGGCGCGGCGCGCGGTGGCTGC
The DNA here is from genome assembly GCA_028646485.1 of Cryptoprocta ferox. Classification (NCBI taxonomy): domain Eukaryota; kingdom Metazoa; phylum Chordata; class Mammalia; order Carnivora; family Eupleridae; genus Cryptoprocta; species Cryptoprocta ferox. The sequence goes on along the minus strand of CM053577.1, from coordinate 139,376,505 downwards.
TGGAAGCAACGCGTCCTGCAACAGGGGGATGAGTCCGGAGGAGCCCAGAAGCGCCCCGAGGGGGCAGCGAGCAAGAAGGCGGTTTCGCATAATTTTTCTCGAGTGTTCGCCGATGACTTTGCCGGAGGATATGCCGAGCCGGTGCGCGAGCGAGACGCGCCAGGAGCGCAGCGTGGGGCCCCGAGGCGCGAGCTGCAGACAGGCTCGCTCTGCTCCCAACGGGAGGACGGGGCGCAGGTTGCTTTCGACGTGTTTGCCCAGCGCCTTTCGTATGGAGAGACAGGCCGGCCTCCGCCGGCTTGCGGTTCCATAGTGTAGTGGTTATCACGTCTGCTTTACACGCAGAAGGTCCTGGGTTCGATCCCCAGTGGAACCACTTCGAGCGGCGCTTCTTTTCCGCCGCTGCTCGAAGGCTGACGGATCGGGCTTGCTTTTGGTTCTACTTTTAGCGATTTTTTTTTTTTTTTCAAAGTTTCGGCTTTGAGAGCGCTGGTGGAACACCAGAACTGCGGGCCGCTCGGGAGAGTCACCTTCATACCGCGCATAGCTGGAGGCGGTGGAGCAGCGTCAGGTGGTCTCCGAAAAAGAGTCTCGTTCCTGCCACGTCCAGCCGCCGTCAGAGGCCGAAAGGAACCGGCGTCCGGGAAGCCCGAGGTTTCTCCCCAAAACACCGAGCGCCCGATGTGCAGGGGTTCCTAAAACCGCAAACCTGGGCGAGGGCTTCAGGTCAGCAGTGCGCAGCCTGGGCCTCCGGGCCGGGCCGACCCGCCTCTCGCCGCGAGCGCCGGACGCGAGGGAGTGCGGTTCTGCGCTGCCAACTCCGGACACCGACCTCACCGGGCCTCCCGGGCCAGCCCCAGTCCGCCTCCACCGCAGACCCCCGGAGCTGACAGCGCCCCGGCCAGTGCCCTGCTCCTGACTAGGAATAGAAAAGTCAGCATTGTTACGTATTTGAAGACTACAGTACAGAAAGGTCTTAAAAGACGGGGGGTGGGGTGGGGGTGGGGGAACCGCTTGAGGGATCAAGGCTACGATAGAACCATGCTGAGAATAAACGGATATATCCAGAGAGGTGGGAGACGGCACTGAATAAGGAAACAGGCACATCGACACAGGGAAAGAGGCGTCTGTAAAAGAAACACGTATTAGCAGACATGGAAAATTCAATAAGCAGATCATAAGGTGTGGTAGAGTCCTGGACGATCAAGCAAACACAGAGCGCTGAAGGAGAGAGAAAAAAGTATGGTAGAGGAAAAGACTCTGTGCAAAATCTAAATAATATTACTTCTAGAAATAATGGGGAGAATACAAGGAAGAGAAACCTCAAAAAAATCAGGTATGTACCACAACCCTACACAAAAAAATTCTAGATGGTCAGGATCGCTGGATATTCAGTAAAAAGGATAAAAATATTATAATGCTTGACTACTGAGGAAACAGAAAAGAGCATAAACTATTCTAGAGAGCGGGGAAAGAAAAGAAGTCACAAAGTGAATCGTTGACAGAAAAGCTGACTTTGCAAGATGGAGGCCAGAAGCTGGAAGACAATGAAGTGATGGGTTCCAGTTTTAGAGAAGACCAGGTCCAACCTAGAGGCCTCTGAAACCCAGGTATCCATCAAGGATGAGTGTGAGAGACGTTTTCAAATGTACTTTGCCCTGTGAAATTTACCTTTAGTACTGCCTTCCTATGTAAAAATGAAAATGTAAGTTGACGAATAGGGAGACTGGGGACAGAGAAAGTACGAGATGCAAATATGAGGCAAGAGAGGGGTGGAATTGTGAGAGTTCAGGAAGGTCTGGGGAGGAATTCCTCAAGGAGGTGCAAAATTGAGAGAAACTTGGATGAGGATAGACACTCTCACAAGAGATTTCAAAAACTAAGATCACTCATTCATGTGGGAGGAGCAATCATTGTCTGTTAGGCCGATTTGAAATTGGAAAGGAATATATAAGGATTGAAAAGGAACTAAGGAAACATTAGTTGCTGATGATATGGTATCCATAGAGAAAACAGAGAATCGAACATGTTTAAAATCAGTAACTGAGTTTAGCACACTTGCTAGATGCTGTTCATAATTTTAATTCAGACACGCACAGAAAATAAGGCCTGAAAAATTATACCTAAGAATGAATCTGACAAATTATGTATAATGTTTACACAGGAAGAGTCATAAAATTAAAAACGACTTAAGTAAGTGCAGAGAAACATATTAAGGGGAGCAAAAGCTTTATGAAAGAAAAATGCAAAGTCTCTTTAAAATTATAATAGATATGAAATGTGAGTTCAATCAGAACTCCAACAGATTCTAATACTTGGAAGAACTAGAGAGGCTTATCAGCGAGCTAAATCATTTTCTAAAATGCGTATTGATTTATTTTGAGAGAGAGATCGGGGAGGGGCAAAGAGAGGGATAGCGAGAATCCCAGGCAGGCTCTGCGTGGTCAGTGCAGAGCCAGACGCGGGGCTCGATCTCACCAACCAGAAGATCTGAGCCGAAATCAAGAGGGGGTTGCTCAATCGCTCAACCGACTGAACCACCCAGACGTTCAAGCTAAATCATTTTCAAAATGTTAGGTGGAAAGGATAGCGGTTAATATGCGTGGTATTTTTGCAGAGATCTGGAAATAGGCCCGTGGAACAGAATGCATGAGACAATATCGAGGCAAATAACGAACCCATATCTGACGTGGGCAGCAGGGCAGGTCGGCAGGGCGATGGCCACTATTCATTAAGTCTTGCTGACTCCATTATCCATATTAGGGAAAAGATCCACGCCTCAGAATACACATCGAGGTTAATTATAGGCGGATCACAGGCTGAAACACGAAAAGCAAAGATTTCAGACATTTTAGCCGCGGCTGGAGAATTGCTAACCGTTCTGTCGCAGCCAAGGTCCCCCAAGAGGCGGATCCCACGCGAATCGACGTCTCTCTCCCCACGGAGCCTGCTCTGACCCGTTCCGCTCAGCTTAGGGCTCGCCGCCGACCCTCTCGTGCCCCGTCCAGCGTCTGTCCGGAGCTGTCTGTCTGGCCTGGGCCTCACATTTACAGGAAAGACCGAAGGCCAGAGGCCAGGCCGCAATAACAGCGCCCTGGGAGGTCTTGTTCAGTACAAGTGGAGGCCAGCCTCTGGCTTATCCTGGGGGGACCCGGACCGCGCTGGTCCCCAGGCCTGGACCTGCGTGTGCGGCAGCTTCCTTGCCCCGGTTCTTCGGGAGGCCTGGCCATGCCCCGACTGCCGCGTCTCACTGAGTCTAGCTAAGGCTGCCCGAGGTCCTGGAGGAAAAGCCCTTCGCTTCTCCTGTTGAAGAGTCTTCCCGAATCCGAGCAGCTGCGCCAGCACAGGAGGGGCACCGGCGTGGCCTGCAGGTAGTCGGCCTGCGGCCCCGGGAGAGCAGCGAACGCTCCAGGCCGCTGGCCCGGCCGCTCCCTTGGGATGCCTGCTCGTGTCAGAACAAACTTCTTGCATGTAGATCTTGCCTTTTCCTGATTCCCTGACTTGTGGCCGTTCCTCCTCTGATCTGCCTCCCCCCACGACCTCCCTGTGTGCTTTCCCCAAACTTACAACCTGTTACGGCGAACATTCTGGCCACGATCAGCTTCACAAACAGCCTCGCGGAAATCTTGCAATAAACCCTAATCCTGAGGATGGACGAAGAGCCCTCCTGCCGTGGCTGGGATCAGCTTCTTTCCATCAAATGGCACAACACGCAGTCGCCTTCAAATGATGCTGAGTTTGGCACCAGGGTCTGCACCTTAGTACCGCACAACGTCCTTCCTCCGTGTAAGTAGCGGCGCGGCTTATTTATCCACCAGGACCAAAGATGGCTTGTTTGATAGTGTTTGGGGTTTGTACCGCACTAAGCTAGTGCCACCATGCCTATCATGCCCTGAAATCTTTAGAACAGTCGTAGGAAGTGGTAATTCTCGTTCGCATCCTTGAGAGATGAGGACGACGAGGCACAGAGAAATTTAAAAACCAGATCTTGAGTGCCCTTGTGGAGGGGGGGTCTTCCCCCTGCAGACGCGGCTGGCACGTTGTGGAGGACGCTCCCAGCCCCATACCCCTGCATTCGTAAAGGGACCCCTGGACAATGCAAAGTTTTATCACCTAACTCCCCCCATCCCTCCAGTTTAGACCAGATTTGCTACTGATGCACATTCAGTTACATAATAGAGCCGCGGGCCAAGCACCTGATACATCTAATATAAACACGCGCTTGGGACCAGGTAAACGCATGGTAACTGCGAGCAAGCTCTGGGCCTTTTGGCCAATCACAGAGTGTAGGTCTTCTCCCCCCTCACTGCCTGGCGCTACCAGAGAGTTCAGGGCCAGACTGAGGACACCAGCCCTCCCACTAAGAGGTAGTCGCTGGGCCACAGCCCATGACCTCCTGCTCCTCCCGCCACTAGGAGCTGAAGAAAATGTGTTCTGGAGAACTTCCAGACCAAGGTGTTTGTCTCTGTTCTAAATCCGAGTCTCCTCATTCGGGCGCGGCAAAAGTATTGACAGGAGCTCGTCCTTCTGGGTCAATACGCACTTGACCCCCATCCTCACCCATGTAAAATAGCCCTTGACCCCCATCCCCGCCCACGTAAAATGCGCCCTTGGACCCGGTCCTCCCCCATGTAAAATATGCCCTTGAACCCCATCCTCATCCACTGAAAATACGTGCTTGACCCCCGTCCTCCCCCACGTAAAATATGCCCTTGACCCCCGTCCCCACCCACGTAAAATACGCCCTTGGACCCGGTCCTTGCCCACGTAAAATATGCACTTGAACCCCGTCCTCCTCCACATAAAATACGCCCTTGACCCCCGTCCTCGCCCACATAAAATACACCCTTGACCCCCGTTCTCGCCCATGTAAAGCTAAGTGGAAGCAACACCCGTAAAAGAAAAAACTGAGTAGATGTGGTACAGGTGACCCTGGGTGACAGGTATGAGTGTGGTCAAGCCCCAGGGGCGCCCACGGGGTGACACCGGCAGGGGTGACATCGGCAGTACAAGACACTTCGGCTCAGTCACAGTGTCTCGAAGCTTTGTGGCTGCGAGTGTCAGAACCTATGTCACTTAGTTGGGGAAGGAATGGGGGCCACGAAGCCTTAAGAAGGGAAAGCTTTGGAAATGGAAGATCTTCATGCTGAAATTGCTAGAAGCTGCTAAAAAATATGACAAAATAGACAGAAAAGAGTATATTTTGAGTGTTCAAAATCCACAAGGCCCAGGGGAGAGGAGATGCCATTTGTGGGGTGTCTAGCTCCTGGCAGTTCTGGGGGTCTGGGGGGGGTCCCCTCCTGCGTCACCTCAGCTCCCCCACACCCGCCAACTTGTTCACCTGCCTCTTTCTAAGTCACTCTGGAAACAGAAGAGGCTAGAGGTAGCGGTTATTCTTCTGAGCCATATCCCACCCCCCGCCCCCCAAAAGTTCCTCCAATTTTCTCCAGAAATCAGAAGGTCCCAGTTTTTCAGCACTGGCCCAGCGGCCATACCCAGACCATGTGGTTCATCAGCAGGCCTTTGTGCGCCAGGGAAGATGGTCACCATCAGCCTGGGTCTGCGTTTGGACAGTCATTTCCTCGTGTTTAAAAGGGAAAGGGTTCTCTGTATTTTTGCCATTTCTGTTTCTTCTTGGGGCTTCTTGGGCATGGTTGGGGAGAAAAGCACTAGAGGGAGAAAAAAGAGGGAGGGACTCCTGAGGCCCAGCTGGTGGTGGAGGACAGGGGTCTCAGGGGTCCCCTGGACGTGTTTATAAAAGGGGAGGCCTGCAGGGGAAGGCCCCGCGCTCCTGCCGTGACTCGGATTCGAACCGAGGTTGCTGCGGCCACAACGCAGAGTACTAACCACTATACGATCACGGCGCGCCACCGGGGACCGCCCGCCCTGCGCCCTGCCTTCCTCCTTTCTCAGCAACGCCTACCTGTGTCGTCTGACGATACCTGCACTGGGTCGTTCGTCCTTTTATTAGGACTGCTCACCCCGATGGCTGTCCGGTCCTCCCCGCCCCGATATCGTGCTGCTGGCTAGCAAACCGAAGGGGAGGAACATCAAGTCCCAGCGCATGGCCTGGGGCGACCCTGACGGCCCTCGCCGGGGGCGGGAACGCTCGCGAACCCACCACTCCCACGTCCCCGCCCGCGCGGCTCTCTGCCTGAGTTTTACAACGCGTGGTCCCCTGCGCTCTGGCCGCGGGCTGGAGACGTGCTGCTTTCAAAAGCAGCCTCCTGGGGCCTCTTGTGGCCGAAGCGGCCAGAATCTGCGGGGCCCGGCGCGCAGTCCGGGTCCGGGGTCCGCGGAGCGCGCGGCTGGGTGCGGCCCTGTGCACCTGCCGGAGGCCGGGGGAGGGGGGCGGCCGGCCTGGGCCCGCACCCCGCGCTGCCCGTGGGCGGCGCCGGCCTCGTTCGGGCCTCTTCCTCCCGCTTCCGGGCTGCCAGAGCCCGGACGGGACAGCGCGCTGCAGGTGGGGACGGGAAGCTCCTCGGGACGGCCCTGCCCCCTGGCGGGCTGCCCTGCCCCCCGCCTGCTCTTCACCGGGTTAGGTTTGGCAGCTTCAAGCCATCGGGGAAGCTTTTCCTGACCGGCCCTCTCCACGCAACACGTTCCCCCCGGTGCAGGTCATCCGTGGCGCACGGGGACGCTCTAAGAGACCTGCAAATCTCATGACGAGTACGACACCCATGTCTGCTTCTAATGACCACTATTCTTTATTGGAAAAGTAGCCTCTGACACGTACTGAGCCATTGTAGTTACTGAATGCGCGACGGTGGGCCACCGAGTAAATACGTGTCCACGGATATTCCGCAGGTGTTCTGTGATCTACTGAATTATACAAATCTATATCTATATCTATACAAATAGATACAGTAGCATTTTATTTCAAAGTGAAATTCTATAGATAAGACCAGCACGGGGGTGCATGTGGTATCTGCTCCTACTGCTTGGTTACCTCGCCTTCAGCCCTCCTTTAATAACGTCATGGTAACTCCGAAGACCAGAGAGCAGCGAGGATCGACAATCATGGCCTGTTTTGATTGGCTTTGCAGAGCATTCCAGCACCAGTAGAATTGGATGGCTGTGCACTGTGTTACAACTCAGCCCAGGGACGAGGGAGATCCTGTCGGCAGAGCACTGGGTGGTACTCCGAATGTATTTGAGTCGCCCCAAAGTGATTGCCAGACGACTTCTACTATGAAGGCTGTGAATAATCAGTAGGAAATGGTGACCTATCTGTGGGCATCAGTTAGCCTCTTTCGCCAACCAGTGAATGCAAAATTCTCCCTGTACAAAGTAGTTCATAGGGGTGGGGATGGGGCCTACGGACGGGTTCAAATGGTGGGCTCACTACCCCCCAGCTGATTGGGCCACATCACTGCTGAGCGTCCCGCTTGCCGACGGCAGAGGGCGCTGCTGAGCCTCTTTCTCGGATCATTTTCGGGGCTCCCTCAGCTGCCCACTAAGTTAGTGAGCTGATTATACTGTATCTTTCTTTCATGGAGGAAGCGTTAATTTTTCCTTACAGGGTAGACACTTATCTGGAGCCTGAACTTGCTTTCCTTGTTTGTATGTTTCAGCTCCTACCACCATCCATGGATCTAGAGGATACCCTTCCCAGCATTATGGAACTCCAAACAGTGCCTCTACGTCGGGCACATACTTTGAAGAAATGGCCTTGTACCCGAACATTCACTGGCTATACCATGCACGCATCACCCGGAAGCTGGTGGCTTGATAGAATTGTGAAATGGCCTTCTGGAAGCTCATTATGCCACTACCCGAAAGATGAGAATCTTCAAGTTTTTGTCCTACAGGATGTTCCTTAAACCATGCCTTAAAACAACGGGCAGTACATAAAGCCATCTTCTCTCTATTTGGAATACACGAATCTGGGAATCAAGGGGTCAAGGTGAGAATGACCCTCATTTTTACACCCAGTAATCCATTAGAAGAATTTTGTATCCTACCCCCGTGAACTTGAGCTCCGAGGGATTGAAGGTCTTCCTGCCCAATAGAGAAATGTTTCCAAGAGAGCGCACTTGTCAGTTTTCAAATTAATTGATTAATCAATTTCCATTAATTTAAAGGCTGAGAAGGGCTTCTATGCATTTTAGTCTCATCTTGCCACTGAACCAATGGGCAGAGAAAAGGGTTCCTCTTCTCTCTGAGATGATTCACCCCAATTTCCAGGAAGAAATTGAGTTTGTTACCCAATGGGGGCTGAAAAGATACTACTGGAACTGAGAGTAGCTTTGTAAGCATTGTTTGCCACCAGCCCTGGGCACTAAAAACACTGTGGCGGAGTGATTAAAAAAAAAAAAAAAAGACTGCCAAGGACATGGATCCCACGGGAATAAAGGCCAGGTAAGAATGTGGCTAAGGTGCTGACAGAGGTCAGGGTGAGAAGAGTTTTTAGAAGGAAGCGAGATGGCTAATTTAAGCCTCCTGATCACAAGCAGAGTCCATAGTACCTTCATACTGTGTCAGCGGATTACTTCTCACTTTTTACCCCAACTCGTTCCAGGAAGGTGATGGCTTGTTAAGTTTACGGTGGGACTCTGGACAAACCGAAATTCTCCAGTGAGCTGGCCGCCACTTCCCACGTCCCGTGTTGGAAAACCAGATTTTTCATGTGAGAAAGGATGAGAAGAAGTGCCGGAGAACAAAGGCGTGGGCTGGGCCAGATAGTTACTCTGACCGCTCCCCCACTGCAGCCGCCTGGGAGGCTGACCTCCACACGAATTCAGTCCCTGCTGTCTGGCTTCCGGCTGGCTTCCATTTGGCCAATGGAAAGTAAAAGCAGATTAGACAGAGGAAGGAGCTCCCTTTGTCTCCAGATCTCTTTTCCTGCCATTGCCCTTTGGGGATGGGGATGGGGGTGGGGGTGGGGAGAGAGGGCCTACCTGGATTAGCTTCAGGGCGCTGCTCTGTCTCCTGTGGCTTCTTAACACCTTGCTCCCCCGCTTTACATACGGCCAATGGAGCAATCTGCAAAGTATTCAATCTGAGGGTCCTTTTTCTGGTGGAACACTAGCTACCACACTGCCCTCTTTTAGTTTACATGCTAGTGGAGCTTACACACATTATACACAAATACAATATTTTACGTGTTTGTAAAAAATACGTATTTTACGTGTTTGTAAAATACGGTAATTGATAAGGAGTTTAAGAATTTGGTCTAGTAACAGTGAGTGGCTGTCAGAAGGCATAATGTGGATTAGGACTCAGGGAATACCTCACCAAAGAGGTGCGTTTTTATGAAAAATGAAAGAATACAATATAATAGGAGGTTATGCAAAAAGGGACCGTTGAGACAAACACTCTGGGCCTTGAAAACAGTATATGCAAAGGTCCTGCGGCAGGAAGAACCATCACCTATTTTAGAAGCAGTAAACAATCCCTTGTGATTAGGGTATATGAGAAAGAAATAACAAAGCAGAAAAGAAATCATGAAGGTAGAGAAGGTCATACATGGTGAACCCTTTGCTTTATGAGTGTGTGTCTGTTGTCTCTCTGTCCCCATCTCATGCTTTTCTTTGTATCCTGAAGGCTAGAAGACTATAGATTATATTTCTTGATTCCTTTGCCAGCCGGGTTCTGGGTAGTTTCGGCCAGTGGGAGGCAATGGGAGGGGAAGGAGAAGCCAGGAAGAAAGGAAGAAAAATGGACTTCAGTGGCGTATTGATTATTTTGAATTGAAGCTTCTTAGGAAAGAGCAGGTGCGAAGACATCACCCTGTGTCCTGTCCCCCTGGAAGCAGGAAACATCTCCCGTGTGAAAGGTCCCCTCCCAGGACTAAGAAGTAAAAGACCACTCGTCACCAGAGAAAGTAAATTTAGAGTAACAAGCCTTGTTCCGTCTTTTACTCATCTACTACCTCAGCCCAACTTTTATGTGGAATTCCTTACTAATTAAGATTCCCAAACATCTGTTTTCTTTATCCTGTCAAATCCTCACTTTTTTTCTTTTCTCGTCTGTCTAAAGTGTATGAAAACTGCCAGTCTTGCAGTTTGTTCAAGTGCCAATGTCATTATTGGGCCTCCCCACACACATAACAAAACTTTTTTCCCTTCTCTTAATCTGTCTCATGTCAATTTAATTCTTAGTCTGGCTAGGAGAAATTTGGACAAATTTTCTTCCTTCCATTCAGTAGCAAATAAGTGTGCATATGTTGAATTATAAACTGTGCTCTTACATCACTGTGAACCATATGATAGTTAATTCTACTTTTATAGTATCTTTTTTTTTTTAAGTGGGTTGGAGTTCACAGATTTTGACACATAGCTGATTTGTACTACCAACTTAATTCTCTCAGAGGTAAGGATTGCTATTGCTTTGGATTAGTCACCCACGTTAATTTACACTCTGCAAAGTCCTACATTAGGCTCCCCAATGCCCTGCTTGCAGATCAGTCTTCTGGGCCTGCTGGCTGCTCCCAACTAGCGCCACACTTCTTCGGTCTTAAGGCCTCTGCATTTTCAGTTCTCTCCACTTCTAACTCCCAACCCCCAGTATCTACCTGGTTCATCTTTTTAGATTCACATAGGTCTCAAAAGGGAACACCTTTTAAGTTATCTACATTTACCCTTTAATGAAAATAGGGGCCCCCATTATGCTATCTAGCTGCTCTATCTTCTGCAGAAGATACTTAGAACCTAACCTATTGTATGTTTCTGTATTTGTCTCTTAACTGAGGGATTTCCATGAAAGCAGATTTTCTAGGTCGCATCCACTGTTGGGTCCGGAGCTACTAGAAGAGTGAATTAAATGAATACATGTGCTCCAAAGAAACAGGACCAAGGACTTACCAACATGGATTCTGTGAATTTTGCCTATTTTTAACCAGTGAATCAGACTAACTCCCTTTGAAATAAAATCCTAATGGGGAACGACCGCTAAGAATTCCGTCAACTGCTGAAAATTTAGTTAGATCACTTCAACAGGCTCTCTCCCAGGAAACTCAGGTAATTTGTCCTGGGAAAGTAGCCTACATCCTGTACTTTTGGCCGCCTGTAGTTAGTAACGGATACCGTTAATTAAAATGGATCCCGGAGTTTGCCGGCCTCCACTTGAAACTTCTGGACAAGCCTGTACCGAACCCTCTACCCGCTGCCAACCTCCCAAGTTGTCGTTTCTGTAGATCAGGCCACAAAGTTTTGCAGGCAGAATTGACCCTCCGTCTCCGAAAATAAAGAGATTTTACAGCAGTCACCAAAAAAGTGCGAGTACAGCTTTTTCGGGGATAGTGTAAGCGGCTCTGAAAAGAGCCTTTGTTTCTGGCAACATCCCTAACCTTGCTCCTTATTTGGCCTTGTGGTGGCTCTCGGTCTTCTTGGGCAGCAGCACGGCCTGGATGTTGGGCAGGACGCCGCCCTGCGCGATGGTGACGCGGCCCAGCAGCTTGTTGAGCTCCTCGTCGTTGCGGATGGCCAGCTGCAGGTGGCGCGGGATGATGCGCGTCTTCTTGTTGTCGCGGGCCGCGTTGCCCGCCAGCTCCAGGATCT
>CM053577.1:139345476-139364504 GCA_028646485.1 Cryptoprocta ferox | reverse complement strand
TCATGAACTCGTTCGTCAACGACATCTTCGAGCGCATCGCGGGCGAGGCGTCGCGCCTGGCGCATTACAACAAGCGCTCGACCATCACGTCGCGGGAGATCCAGACGGCCGTGCGCCTGCTGCTGCCCGGCGAGCTGGCCAAGCACGCCGTGTCCGAGGGCACCAAGGCCGTCACCAAGTACACCAGCGCCAAGTGAACAGTGAGTTGGCCCCCACTGAACCCTAACGGCTCTTTTAAGAGCCACCCATATTCTCAAAAAGAGAGCTGCCACTTGTTTGTTCTGTACTGGGCTCCTGGGACTTGTTACAGTAATTAGTCCGAACCGTCTCTCGCTTTTCCTTTTACGGTATTTAAGCGACAAGAACAACCTATACTGGATCCTGGCCAAGTTCTGGGACTCTTGTGCAAAGGACCCAGCGCTCTGAGCTTGTCACGGTCCCTTAGGAGCTAACTACTTTCAAAAGGGCTCTGCGAGAAAACTAAGCTCGAAGCAAATTCAAATCCTCCCCGGTCACCGTTGAGAACGGAGTTGGGCTGGTGCCCGGGTTCCGGGCTTGCGCCTGCAGTTTGAATCTGGCGCCCTTCCTCGGCGCGCTGATTGGCTCCGGCAGCCGAGATCCCTTCTCCCGCGCCCCCCAGCCCAGCACCCGCAGGCACCTGCAGCAAACAGTCTCCGGCTGTCTGTCCTGCTTCTCTGCCTCTTAAGCTTCCTAGACGTGTCAGGAGTGAGGTTTATTTCCTCTTGGAACGTTCATTGGGGAGAAAAGAATCCGAGGCAAGTTTTCAGTCTGAGAAGTACGTATGCTCTTCGGCCGCTGCTTGCCTTCTGCCCGCGGCCCACATAATGGAAAATGCTGCCATGACGAGACAGGACTATTTAGGGGTTTCGTGAAGGCAAAGAAGCTTGGTGGCATCTGTCCCAGGCTCTTAAACAAAAATGTTTTTATTTTAAAGTTCCTTTGGTTGGTGTTAAATCTTCTGTTTGACATTGTCCGGAACCAGTAAGGGAAAGCACCCGGCGTCAGTTAGGCTGTCATAAATAAGAACAAGTCACCCAGTAGTGTGTGTCTAGATTATAACTCCGTATCCTGGGTCTCTTAGCCAAAAAGCCGTGATCTGTAAAGCATTTGGAACTTTCCAGTCGGGCTGGTTTGGGGTTTAGGTAGCAATTTTAAATGCATTTAATTTAAGTAAATAAATTGCCCAATTTATCTAAAGTAGATATAAATTTAATACAGTGGTAATGTCTAAAACGATGTTTTATTAGATTCCATGTCAATTATACACTTCTCCTTTGTTGACTCCAATCCTTCTCCGGGTTCAGTGCCCACATCCACCTGGCCCCCCTCGGAAATTCCCTTTCCTCTTCCAGCTTCTAACCGCTTGTCCAGCATTTGGAAACTGCCTCCATATAGTTCCTCATACTGATCTATTTGCATTGCTACTAAATGGTTTGCTCTATGTTTACCCATAGAAAATGTGCAGTCAAGACAGGAAAAATTATCAGCCAATTTATCCTATTACTCAGAAAATTAAACTGCATAAGCCATAAACAAATCAGGAAAATAAACCAAATTTTCATCTGTGGAGTTATTTGCACCTGGATGGGATCCCTTATAAATAGGCGAGAGTTTAATCTTTTGCTTGAAAAACTGTTATCACTTTATTTTTTGTGTGTTTATTTTAGAGAGAGAGAGAGAGAGAGAGAGAGAGAGAGAGACTGAGACTGAGCAGAAGCAGGAGAGGAGCGGAGAGAGAGGGAGACACAATCCAAAGCAGGCTCCAGGCTCCGAGCTGTCAGCACAGAGCCCGATGCAGGGCTCAAGTCATGACCGGAGCCAAAATCAGACGCTTAACCAGCTGAGCCACCCAGGTGCCCCTAAACTATTATCACTTTAACCTATTTCTAATCAGCTTCAGAAGAATTGGTTCAAAGCTAGCCTAATACGGTATGTCATCTAAAAAAGTATACATTGTGATATATCTTAACAAATAAACATACTTGCTGCTCAAATACTTGTGACTATTTGACACGTCTTCCCCAGAGATCACAAAGCAGAAGGATGCCTTGCTGAACATGGTGTTACATGAACCAGCTGTTTGTAAGGAATCGTTTTTCAAGCGATATGATATCAAATGATTATATTTCGTTTTTCTACTGTGCACTTGTTTCTGTGTAAGCTACCGTACAATAGTTGTTGAAGTCAAGGCACCCATTCGAGGGGGTTAATGGAGACACACTGAAAGATGAGTGGCCCTATATGTAGATACCTGCGCGCACAGCTATTCTTCAGCTAGATCTTCGGTTATGTCAAAGTTCATTCCATGATAATATAAATTTGGTTAATTTTATTTTCACATTTGGATGATACATGGCAAATATCCAGTTCATAATAACTCTACTTACAAACTATTGATCTGAATGACTTATTCTAAGCTTCAATATCGAAGTACTGCTTTTCCTAACATTGTCCCCAAATGCTGGAGTCTGCGTTTTGTGAAGGCATGTGCGCTCTGCCCATAAATCTAGAGCGGAATTTTTGAATTTTAAGAACACTAAATGGTACACCTGAAGCATTTGGTTTGCACATTATTAGTAGTTTCTCTAGTCTTTGCAAATGTACTGCTTCTCCTTCACTGTGGAAGCGATCCTATACATCTGACAGATGGTCTGGGAGACCAGAAGAACGCATTGTGCTCCCAGCGTCCCCTACACGCCGTCACATCTACACAACGATGATGTTGACGTCAGCCCTTGATTGTCCGGGGGACGTGATAGACACAAGGCCCAGCCTGAGCAAGTACCGAAGGAAGAAAACGACTGTTAGAGCAAGGGCTCACACCCCAATTATCTCTACTTTTGAAACAGAGTTCTGCTTTTTACTGTTTTAATAACATGAGGACTTTTCCCATCAATTCTTGATTGAGAATGGCTCCCGAGGCTTGAAGCTAGGCCCTGCCACTTAAAATTTGCATTTCCACTTGACTTTAATTTCTGTCACTTTCTTCCTCATTTCAAAAGGGGGATTTGGTAGTGCTTCTCATGAACTGATATCTTACAGTGCTTTGCATACAGTAAGCATTCAACATATGTGAGCTAATACCACACCTGACACCAGTCGTAAGGCCAGTATGAGAATGAGTAAAAACACCGTCCCACTCAGGAGTACCCATGAAAGACAACAGGAAAGAGAGGAGAATGGGGTCTCATTGTTTACTTTTGCTGGAAAGAGAATGAAAAGATACGGAGCTACACGGATGCGTGCGTGTGGCTAATGATCTGTCTGGCCGCGCAAAGACTGGAAGGGGACAAAAGTGGAAGTTTGTTGACAAGCTTGGCAGAAGAATGATATGGATGAACTCAGAATGGTCCCAGAGTACAAGAATAATGTCGGCCTGGGGCGCCTGGGGGGTGCAGTCGGTTAAGCGTCTGACTTCAGCTCACGTCACGATCTTGCAGTTTGTGAGTTCGAGCCCCAGGTCAGGCTCTGCGCCCATCCGCTTGGAGCCTGGAGCCTGCTTCAGTTTCTGTGTGTCTCTCTCTGTCCCTCCCCAGCTCGTTCGCTGTCTGTCTGTCTGTCTGTCTCTCTGTCAAAAGTAAATAAATATTTAAAAAATTTTTTAAAAGAGTGATGTTGGCCCTTGTGAATGCCAACCAACAACTCTGCCCGGCCGAGGAGGCTGTGGGTAACCAGGCACACGATAGCAACACTGTGCACGGCACGAAGTTTCTTTTCCTCACCCCCCCCCCCACTCCTGCCCAAGCAATTTGTAAGCACGGTGGCCATTGTGGCGCTGGTGGAGGTTACACACAAGCTCTTCGGTCCAGACTCAGCTCACCAGCGCTGACCTGGGTCCTGACACTGCCCGGTGTCCCGTGTGCGGCGATCTGTGTTGTCCTGGACGAGGCAGATATTGGACTTCACTGAGACAGACACTTCTAGATTCCGTGTGTTTCACCTTCTCCCACGCCGTTGCCAGCGAGATTGTCTGTGAACTTACGGGATACTTTGTACCTCTATCTCACGACATTTTTTTTTACCCCTTTCAAGTCATTTCAGAAAAAAGGTGAGGCAATGAAAAGATGGCCATGGCACTCACCAGTCTGCACGGTGCCACGTCCTTCGTGAGCACAGCCCGTCAGTTCCCGGGAGATGCGGTTCAAGTGGCATCTAGCGGTGTGGCGAGGTGTCGGAGCCCCGTTCAACTGGATCATGTAGATGTACTGAGTAGTGACAAAGATAAGCATACTTTCTGCCAAAACACACCAGTTAAAGAACAAAGGCAGAAAGGGAATAGTCCCTCTGCTCGTAGGCTTCATCACTGGCTCAAAAAATGTCCTCCTTCCATCCTCGCATCTCAGGGCTCGCTCTGTTGAGTTTATTGGATTTTTGGTTTTTTTGTTCTTAAAAGCTTTACTTCTCAAAGGAGGAGTATGTCTGCCGGTGGATACTGAGATCACACTGTTACATTTTATTGATTTACAAAAAATGGGTCATTTCTGGTATAAAGTTAAAACAATTTTAATTAGATTCACATGTGGGAAGGGGGCACCTGGGTGGCTCGGTTGGTTAAGCATCCAACTTGGGATCAGGTCTTGATCTCGTGGTCCACGGTTTTCAAGCCCCACTTCGGGCTCTGTGCTGACAGCTCGTAGCCCGGAGCCTGCTTCACATTCTGTGTCTCCCTCTCTGTCTGCCCCTCCCCTAATTGTGCTCTCTCTTTCTCTCAAAAATAAACACTTAAAAATTTTTTTTAAAAAAAGAGAGAGAGATGTGGGAAGTCTTGGGGGATTTGGGCCTTCGGATTCCTCTTTTTCTCAATCTTGTATAAGTTTTTGTTTTCTTTCTTCCCTCCCACACCCTCTGTTTTTAGGAGGGACAGGCAGGCAGCTCGAACAGAGACCGTTTGAGTGTTCTTTAAAAGGCTGTCATAAAAACACAATGAAAGCCCGTCAACTTAGTCTCAGAAATCTTCAGATACAAGTTAAACTACACAAATTACCACAAAATTCATAAATACGCAAATAAAGTTTTAATAATTCTTAAGAACTGCTCCCTTGGTGAAATGGTTTTTAGATAACCGAGTTGAAAAAAAATTGTCCTGTCTACCCGTGTTTCCTCCTGTGATATTTCGCATGTATATTTGGCTATTTAACCTCATCCCTGGTGTTTCTTTCCCTCTCCTTTACTATTTTATTCAGGGTGTCTTCTTGCCACATAACTCCACAGGCGACCCAGCATACAGACGGCCTCACAATGGAGCCAGAAGAGCAGTGGATTCTGGGTTACGAGCTATTTTCTATAACTGAACTGACTTTGCACGCTCTTAGAATATGACTGAGACGTGCAACATGAGAAAATCATCATCGTTATGGAGAAGCAGTATGTGGAAAATATGTTTTTTGGTCTTTGGCCAATGTTTATTTCTCCATTTACATGAATTAATTGAATTTCTGCATAACAACAAACTTTTTCACAAATTATTAAATATGTATAATAGAGCCATATAATAGCTGCTGTAAATATAATGGATCAAGAATAAATCCAATGATATCAGACTCTTATGTAAAGGCGTTAGATGAGGAATGCCTGGATGGCTTACTCGGTTAAGTGTCCGACTTCAGCTCAGGACATGCTCTCGCGGTTTGTGAGTCTGAGCCCTGCATTGGGCTCTGTGCTGACAGCTCAGATGCTGTGTCTTCCTCTCTCTCTCTCTCTCTCTCTTCTCCTCTCTCTCTCTCTCTCTCCTCTCTCTGCCCCCCTCTCACACTCTCTGTCTCTCAAAAGTGAATAAATGTTAAAAAAATTAAAAATTTAAAGGCATAAAATGAAAAGATGTAATATATTCATGGACAAGAAATATTAAAGATGTCAGTTCTTCTAAAGCCGGTATTCAAGGTAATTCCAGTCAAAATCCTAGCGTTAGTTTTGGAATTGGGAAGTTAATTCTAACATTTATTTAAAGAGCAAAATGGTAAAAACAAAACAAAACAAACCCAAGAAACTCTTGATGAGAGGTAGAACCTGATGTAGTGGTAAATGACTTACATAATACCGGGTGGTAATGCACAGAGATGAACACATTTACCAACTGAATTAGATAGAAAGCCAAGGATCACGTCTAATTTTGTGTTGAAATTTCAGGTTAGGAAAAGATAGGCTGCTCAAAAATTAACAGATCAGTACAGTTGGTTATGGGTGGTTGCGGGAGGAAGACCCCTAAGTGTAAATAGAAAACCACTAAGACCTTCGAGAAGATCAGAGAGGAAAATATGATCTCACTACAGAGAAGGATTTCTTCAACAAGAAACAAAAGTACTAACCACGAAGAAAAGAGTGTTACATTATACTTCATTAGAGGAGGCATTTTCTTTAAGCTATTTTGCAACATCCACACTTTAAGGCTCTCTCTTCCTCAATTTGGGAAGGAGAAAATATTAGCGAATGTGAATTTAAAATGAAGAAGGGATTGAAAAGTCTGTACTGAAATCTGACTTTGATCTTACCTGAGGTCAGATTTTTAGGTTCAAACTTTCTTTTCTTCTCTCTTTCCTCCTAGTTCCTAATTCAGAATAATAAAACTGTTAAAGATATCTTTTACTATTTTATCTATGGGTATAGTAAATGAATTTGTTTATTGTGTAAAAAACTAAGGTTTCAGAACAGTTTCAGTTATAAACTTAAAGATTTAACATTTTTTTCTTTTCAGACTTTTATTTAAATACTAGTTAGTTAACATATGGTGCAATATTGGTTTCAGGAGCAGAATTCAGTGATTCATCACTTACATACAACACCCAGTGCTCATCACAAGGGTCCTCTTTAATACCCATCACCCAGCTAGCCCGTCCCTTATCCTCAGTTTGTTCTATATCTTTAAGAGCCTCTTATGGTTTGTTTCCCTCTCTCTTTTTTCTTTTTTCCCCCTTTCCATATGTTCATCTGTTTTGTTTCTTAAATCCCACACATGAGTGAAAGGATAGGGCATTTGTCTTCCTCTGACTTGTTTCACTTAGCATAATACACTCTAGCCCCATCCATGTCATTGCAAATGGCAAGATATTATTCTTTTTGATGGCTGAGTAATATTCCATTATATAATATATATGCCACATCTTCTTCATCCACTCATCAGTCCATGGACCCATGGACATTCGGGAAAGATGTTAGTTTTTTATATGAATGGAATATGAAAAGAAAACATCAGTATTTCTTTTTATAAAACAACTTTTCTCCCCAGCACTTTTCACAGAAAGTGTCTACAAGCGCTGACAATCCACGAACAGTGAGAATTGCCATCGCCCAAATTACAGTTTCTCAATCTGTTTCCAAAGAGCGAACTCGGCTAATTTGGAGACTTGGTTAAGTGTTATGAATTAAAACAGATTTGAGAGACATAGCAACCAATGGAATCCTGATTCAGATAAAATTATTACAAAAAAGTATCTGAGACAATTGAAGGTTTTCTTTTTAAGCACTAGATATCGGATGATGTTACAGATCATCACTTCTAAGTTTTGTTTCGGTGTGAGAATCTTGTGTTTTGTTGAACTCTGCATCTGTTGGGACTTTGGGACAATATTCATGATTGACATGATATGTGGTTTCTTTATACTGTCCCCTTCCCGCCCAATATAGGTGCGGAGAGTGACACCTTGTGGGCGAGATGCTGTAACTGCTGCGGACTTCTTGGTGTAGCTTCCATTCAGCCTCAAGTCCCTTCCCTGCCTGGCTCCCCCCGCCCCGCTTTTGTAAAAAGTCTGCCCAGTTAACAAAGCTATTTCCCCTTTGGACAAAGGGTGACACAGTGAGCAACTCCGGCGACTGAACTGCGGGAACAGGCAGCAGGTGGTTCATTGCCTTACTAGCGGGAAAACAACCTTAGCTTGACAATAGCAAGGCCTCGGGTATCTTAGGAGTCCTCTTTAGCATATCAAAGTCTTTTTTAATAAATGGAAAAACTCAATATACACACACACACACAGACACACACACGGACAACTTGGGTCCGTAATTTGCAAAAACTACCTCAAAATGTATCACAGGCTTAAACATAAAGCTAAAAACTACAAAACTCCTAGATGAAAATATAGCAGAAAATTTTGTGACTTCGGGTTAGGCAAAGAGTTCTTAGACATGACATCAGAAATAGCATCCGAAAAGGAACAAATTGATAAATTAGGCTTCATTAACATTAAAAAAGTTTGCTCTTAAAAACAAGAGAATCAAACTGGGGGAAAGTCAAGCCACAAACTGGAAGAAATCTTTGCAAACTCACTTATTTGATAAAGGACTGTGTTTAAAACATGCTCAACATTTCAACACTGAGAGAATAAGGGGCTCAATTAAATTAATGGGCAAAAGAGATGAACAGATACTTTATAAGAAAGTATGTGGTTGCCAAATGACCCAGGAAAAAGATGCTGAGTATCATCAGCCCTGAGGGAAATGCAAATTAAAATCACAACCAAATACCAGTACACCGATTAGGAAGCTAAAGGTAAAAAGATTAGTCATGCAAAGTGTTGGAAAGGACATGACGGGGAACCGGAACTCTCCTAAACTTGCGCCGTAAATGGAAAATGGAAAATAATTTGACAGGTTCTTAAAAAGTCAATCATATAACCTACAACATGACTCAGCAATTACACTCCTAGGTTCGTACTCAAAAGAAAATGAAACATATCATTGTAGGCACGGAAAGATTTCCCCTTCTTTCCTTCTAGCTTCTTCGGCCGGTCTGATAATTAAATTGACATAAAACAGAATAAAAGGAAAACACAAATCTGGTTACATACGTGCGGGATCCCCATAAAAACGTGGGACTCAAGCACACGAGCAAAGCAGGCAGCTTTTATATACCTTGTAGACAAAGAAACAATAAATGTGTGAAGCATTGACAAGACAGCTTAGGGTAGTAAATGTGTGAGGTAACAAGATTTGTCTATACAGCCTCCTTGACCCTGAATTCCCAGCTTCCGGTACAGGGCAGGTACCTTTCACATGGGAGATTTATTTCCTGCTTTCTTGGGAGAAAATGAGGGTCAGAGTGAAGTTTTGGGGTGGTGGGGGATTTGTGGGGTGTGGAGCCGAAGGCCAAGAAAGAATTCTTGAAAACGTATTTGGTGCAAAAAGGTGATTTTATCAAAGCCCGGGGACGGGACCCATGGGCAGGAAGAGCTGCACTGGGGTCCGGATGGGTAACTCATTATACACCCGCAGGTTGGGAGGGGATCAGGGATAGAGTAAGTCTCTAAGGAATTTTGGAAGCAAGGTTTCCAGGACCTTGAGGGGCTGGTGTTGTGAGGGAAACACCAGTTATTACCATTTAGTAAAACCTCACTCTGTGAGACCCTTCAGATGTATATCAGGGGCCATAAGCCTGGAGCACAATGGCCAGCATACATCCTGGCGCAGTGGAGATAAAGGGAGTTGACTCACAGGGCCCTCCAGGTTGGGATAATGCTAAGATAAGGTTGTCTTTTGCCCCCAGCCTAGTGTCACCATCCAGGCTGCTGAGCTCCCAGAGGGAGGTCACTCCCTTGTTTCCAGCACTTGTCAGTGGCTGTGGGCAGCAAGGGAATTTTAAGTTTTCACTTGCCTTAGTTTCCCCCATCACCATGGCAAGCACTTACACGCCTTTCCCTTGTTCTTGGGCGGCCAGGAGTGTCTGTGGATATTCCACCTGGAGGGGGGGAGGGTGCCAGCCTGTACTTTGCCCTCAGCACCCCCCCCCCATAAAGGTTTGTGCACGAACGTTCACAGCAGCCCTATTGGTATTAGCCAAAATCTGGAGATTGTCTAAATGCTCATGAATAGATGAATAGCTAATAAGTGAAATAAGTCGATCGGAGGAAAACAAATACCAAATGATTTCACTCATATGTGGAGTTTAAGAAACAAACCAGATGAACACATGGTGGGGGGGGGGAGAAAAAAGAAAAGAGGAACAGAAACAAACCATAAGAGACTCTTAAAGACACAGAACAAACCGAGGGCTTGGCAAGGAGCTCCCCCCCAAGCTGGGGAAGGTGGGTGAGGGATGGGCTGGGTGGGGGCTGGGCATTGAGGAGGGCGCTTGTCGGGATGAGCACTGGGTGTTGTATGTAAGTGATGGGTCACCGAATTCTGCTCCCGAAACCATTATTGTACTGTAGGTTAACTAACTGGAATTTAAATACAATTTTGAAAAGAAAAAAATTAAAAATTAAAAATAAATAAAAGATTCCTCACGTGCCCTCCCCCCGATAGACGAATAGCCACCATGTGTGGTATATTTATGTAATCGAATTCTACTCAGCGCTGAGCTGTTAGTTGGTAAACAAAAGTGTTCGTTATCGCTGTTAGTGTCACTAGGCCCCAGATGGAGTTCGTGCTAAGCCTTATGTCACCAAACTGCCACTTACTTCCAGTTCCAGTTCTCTCAAAGAATGGAGTCCTAAACCATCGGAAATTTCCACCAGGAATCACCCCATCAGCACCAGTTAGGTAATCTGCCTGAGGGACCCCAGCCTTTTCTGTGAAGGTTCTTTGCAGTAACCAACCTGCTCTTCGCATAGAACTTTCTTGCCCTCCCGGCTCCCTGCCGACCAAAGCCTTTTCACTTTGTACAGCTCCTTGGAAGTCTTACGCCTTCTGTCTGCTAGAGTGGATTTAGGAACCCAACGTTGAGTAGCGCCAGTAAGATCTCTAGAACTTGCTCGGTGGCATTCTGTGTGACGCCACAAGCTTAGTGTCCAAAACTAGCACACACTTATTACCTCAGGATAGTACACGCTCAAGTCTGGGAAAGACGTAGGCACGCCGTCCGCACGCCCGCCAGGCCGCGTTCTCCTCTGGCAGCTTACGCAGCAGACGGAAAATAACCTCCCCTCTACCCTCCTCGGTTCTGTGGCTGAGACCCCGCCTGTAACAAAAGATTACCTATTATGAAATACAAGTTTCATAACATACCTTCCTCATGTACACGTGGGACCTGGCCGGGAAAACTGAGCACAACTCCCGAAACGGCCCAGGCCACCACCTTAAACATCAGCTAAAGACAAAAGAAAGCTGTTGGAGGCGAGGAAGGCCGGGAGGCGAGGTGAAACCGTGACGGGGAGCAAGGGCGTTCCTTCCGCAGAGTTAGGTCCACACCTGCCTCATTGCTGGGCCTCTCTTCCTGGGGCAGACAGGGAGACACCCTTGCAAACGGAGACGTCTCGTCGAAGGGCGAAGTTCCTTTATAAAAGAATAACTTCTACTGTTTTTAGGGTTTTTCCCGTGTGCTTTTTTTTCCCCTCACAAAGAATCAGCTCAAAATAATCCTTACGCCACAGAGACGTGCTCCTGCTGCCCTTCAGTCGCGGGGAGAGAACCTACTTGCACGCTTGCTCACCTTGTCGCCAGAGCTCACGTCCTGGCAGCTGCAGGGCCCGAGGGCCCAGGCTTCGGGCTGGCCGTTGCCGGAAGTTTCCTTCAGTTCCTGGGGGTGCCCGAAGCTCCTTGCCAGGCGGGCTTTCCCTCCGTGACCATTCCCGTCGCGAATCCAGCAAGGATGTTCTCTGGAGTAAGTCTGCCAGCGAAGCGGGATCCTGGGCAGCTCAGTGTAATCGCAGGAATGACCCATCCTCTCTGCCACCTTCTGCTGCTTAGAAGCAAGTCTCAGGTGCAGCTCACACTGAAGGGGGGGCAGAGGCGAAGGTCTGAGCGCCAGGACGTGGGCTTGGGGGTCTGTCTACCACACAGGGCACAGAGAAACTGCACAATAATCATGCCGAGTTACTAAAGGAGCCAAGAAAAATAGAGGACATACCGAATTCTATTGATACAGAACTTTAGAAAAATGCAAACTGCTTTATAGTGAAAAATGCAGATCAGGTCCCTTGGAGCCAGAGTCAGAGGCGGCAGGAGAAAAGTATTGTACAAGGGGCCAAGGACACGGTAGGGGTGAGGCGGAAGTTCACTATCTTGGTTGGGGTAATGGTTTCATGCGTATACATATATCAAAGCTCATTAAATGTACGCTGTAAATACATGCAGTTTATCTTATGCCAATAACACGTTAATAAAGCTTTTTTTAAATAAGTAAAAGTAATTTTTCAGTCATATTAAAAACATCATAGGATAAACAAGCCTGCAATACACATTTCTGATTTTTTTTTAAATGCTTATTTATTTTTTGAGAGAGCACAAGCAGGGGAGGGGCAGAGAGAGAGGGAGACACAGACTCCGAAGCGGCTCCAGGCTCTGTGCTGTCAGAGCCTCACACGGGGCTCGAACCCACGAACTGCAAGATCATGAACTGAGCTGAAGTCCGACGCTTAACCAACCGAGCCACCCAGGCACCCCTCCAACACACCTTTTTAAATTAAATATGAAAAGCCCACAAACAAGGGACAAGAACTCTAATTCACATATGGAAATGGTGTTGTTGCAGGATTTTTCACCTCCGTACCTGGGAGTCGCCTCACTGCTTCAAAGAATGAAGAGGTGGACACAAAATTGATGAGGGAGCGCGGGGTGAGCTGAGGGCAAAGTACCGGCTGGCACCCCCGCCCCCCCCCCCCGGGTGGGATCTGTGTGAGGTTCCCGGACACTCCTAGCCTCCCAAGAACAAAGGAAAGGGGTGTAAGTGCTGGCCATGGTGATGGGGGAAACTAAGGCAAGTGAAAACTTAAATTCCCTTCATGCCTACAGGCACTGACAAGTCCTTGAAGCCAGCAGAGTGACCTCCCTCTAGGAGCTCAGCTCCCTGGATGATGGGGGCAAAAGGGAATCTTGGCTTAACATTGTCCTCCTGCGAGTCTACTTTAACACATAAAAATTCCTTTGGAAACTTCCTTTATCTCAGCTGCCCCAAGATACGTGCTGGCAACCGTACGCCAAGCTTGTGGCCCCTGATACACATCTGAAGGGTCTCATGCCTGAGGTTTTACTCAACGGTAATAAATGGTGTTTTCCTCACAACACCAGCCCCTCAAGGTGCTGCAAACCTTGCTTCCAAATTTCCTTAGAGACTTACTCTACCCCTGACCCCCTCCCAACCTGCGGGTGTATAATGAGTTACCCATCCGGACCCCAGTGCAGCTCTTCCTGCCCATGGGTGCTGCCCCCGGGCTTTAATAAAATCACCTTTTTTTTTTTTTTTTTGCACCAAATACGTTTTCAAGAATACTTTCTTGGCCGTCGGCTTCGGACCACCCCACCATCACCCCAAAACTCCATCAAAATGAGCAGCAGACAAAAGTTTATTAGAGTATAAGATGAGAGAGGAAGAATAGTAGGGAAGCTCTCTTTGCCGGGGGGGGGGGGCGTTGGAAAGGGAATGCCCACGGGCTATAGCCAAGGGTCCTTGTTTTATAAGGTTCCAGTCGACCCCCCCTTCCTTTCCCCCTCATTCTTTCTCAGGTTTTACCCTTATCACCTTCCTCTTCAGGAGCACGTTTGTGGTTCCTTCCAGAAGCAGCATGCTGAATGCTGCCTCTTGGAAAGAAACCAGACAAAGAAACAAACCCACCCTTGAACTGGGGCTTCTGGGGTCTGGTTCAACTCCATGTTGAGCAAGACCTAGCATTTAAAATTAAGTCAGGTTTTTAAATCAATGATTTATTTTTGCAGTTCTAATCTGAAGTCTTCCTTATCAGAACAACAAATTAGAGGGGCGCCTGGGTGGCTCAGTTGGTTGAGCATTCGACTCGTGATTTAGGCTCAGGTCATGATCTCATGGTCATGATCTCATGGTTGTGAGATCAAGTCCTGCTTTGCCCCCATCTTGGGATTCTCTCTCTCTCTCTCTCCCTCTCCCTCTGCCCCTCCCCAGCTCATGCTTCCTCTCTCTCAGAAAGAAAGGAAGAAAGAAAGAAAGGAAGAAAGAAAGGAAGGAAGAAAGAAAAATGAAAGAAAATTAGTTTTCTCAACCTTATAAACTCTTGATGATATCAGAGAAAACTGGGAGCGCATGATTGAGCATTTCCATCAATATCAATATGCTTTTCTTTTCGGACAGAGATGACACATCTCCTCAACGGGATGGTGGCCAAATGGCAACATCTGTAGTTTCTTGGGCACACGTCTCCATGGCTTGCATGTTCTCACCTCCTGCTGGGGTTCCAGGGCAGAAGAAGTAGATAGAGATGATCTGATACATTTGTGAAGGTGAATGGGGGAAACCATCAAAGGCATTGAAGAGTGAAATGGCTTCCAGACCAAATCCAGAACAGTATCTACTTACGGCATGTTTGGGGCCACGTGGCGAACAGTTCGGGTTTCTGGGTTAGCGGTGACCTCACGTCCTCTCCCAAGGGCTCACCACCTAGAGCCCGGGCCTGAAGACACCAGGAAAGGTCCCTGAGGGTACGCAGGCGCACTGCGGACACCCACAGCCCACTGCCGTCGCTCCCACTGGCACCGCCTCGCCGAGGTGACCGGAGTGAAGCAGGCGGATCCCTGAGGAGCTGAGACAATGTCTCTGCACTCTCTGGCAGGCACGTCCGGATGAACTCACACCACACGCTCCGACGATCACTGTGGCCAGATCCAGACTCCTTCAGGATAAAGAGACACCAACACGAGATAAGAGACTCAAGCAAAGTATAAAACAGTTTGACAATGATGCTACTAAAAAGAATAAAACAACATTTTAAAAAAATGTATCGTTGGGTCCGATTTCTGTACTAATAATTTTACAGATAATAACGTTTAATTTTGAAAAGCTCTTTTCTACTTTTCCCGTTTGCAGATGATGAACTTGAAAGACAGAGATTGTGGCAAAGAGCTCAAGGTCCCACAGGCGATAACAGCTGCAGAGGTTGTTAAAGGGCAGCTACAATTGCTTCCAAGTCTCGTCTTAACCCCAATTTCACGTTAAATCCTGTCCCTATTTCCTATTGTATGTTCACCACAAGATTTTAAGACTTGAACTCAAAGATTCATTACATGATGACGAGTCTCTACAAGGAGTTGGAACAGACATTCAGACAAGTAGTTTCTGGTTGAATTAACACTTTTTGCAGAAACATTTCCCCGTTCTGCCGAATCGACCTGAGTCACTGGAGCAGACGCTAAAACTAGGAACAAAAACTGCAAACATCAGGTACTACCACACCCAACAGCCTCCCACACTGTAGCCAGGTCACTAGTCTCTCCTTTCCAAGCCCCTCTCTGGCTACAAGCTCCCAGTCTAGAGTGGGGGGTGGACTTGTGAGGAGTGTGATTTGATCGTCTGAGCGGCCCCAAGGTTAAGCCACCGCTGCGCTCCCGCGTTTGGGTGACTGACCTCTCAACACAGAGAAACGTAGTGAGCTGCACACAGAAACACAGAGAAAGACATAGTGAGCTGCACTGCAGCCTGGCATCGAGGAGGCCATGAGCAAACTGCAGCAGCCTCGAATATTTAACCTGCAGCTTCTCCCAAAATTCACCCAGCCCTTCAAGTTAGAACAGCGATCCCTCCCCTCCTGGGCAAAAATACTGGAAGCTGCCTTTCCCTTTGAGGGAGCTGGTACGGGGTGCTCACATCCAGCCCGGGCACGCGGGAGACACTGCTTGTCGCAGGCATCCGCACTGGGACCTTAGCCGCCGGCCTCCCCGGATCATGCTTGTCTGGATCCTTTGGATAGGCCTGATGTCAAGACATCGAGGACAAGGGGAAAAGCCATCCGGGTTCTCCTTCTTCAAACGTCCAAAGGACAAGTGAGGCGGAGAACGTCAAACAGGGATTTTGAAGTAGGGGCTTCAGGTGAACAGGGCATGTCAGTCAATGCCTTTCCAAGTTTTTCGGCCACAGTAACTGTGGAAAAAGAAGGAAAGATTTGTAATTGTGGTCAATGAAAAGAAGTGAGAATTGTCTTGTTTCCGACCCCTGAAGGAGGAAGAAAAGGAACCAGCTTCATGAGACCCTCAGGGAAGAGGAAGCTTAGACGAGTGGGTAAGGCAGACACTAGCTTTCAGACCAGACGGGTGAAAATCCTAAACCCCCAACCCAGTTTATCAGCTGGTGACCTTGGGAAAGTTTAAGTTCTTTGTGTCTTGGATTTATGAAATTTTAAACAGAGATCACAACTGTAACAGATATTTTTTAATGAGGATATTATCCACCTTGATTAGGAAGTGCTTAGTCTGGCACATTCTGCCCTCACTGCTTTATTTAAGGTGTGTGGGTGTGATTGTGGCATATCGATTACATGTCTGCTTCTCAAACCATGTGTCTGTGGTGTTAATCCGTCTCTGTGCCGCTGGAGGTCTGTCCGGGTGGGTTTGCCTCTGAGTAGTAAGTAGTATGTGTGGTTCAAGTTGTGTCTCAGTGTCATGAGTTTGTGTCTGTGTTGTGGTCTGCGGGGTCACTGCCTGTATCACCTACCGGAATGGACTTCCTTAAGAACCAGGACAGGGTTCTTCTTATATTATAATATATATGTGTGTGCATTGTGTTAATATCTATCACAACATATCAGGATTTCTCAACCTTGATATGAATAGCATTTTGTGCTGGAAAATTATTTGTTGTTGGAGGAAATCCCGTGCATTGGAGGATGCTGGTCTTTCCCCACTAGATGGTCCCTCTCTAGTTGTGACAACCAAAAATGCCTCCAGACACGGCCGAATGTCCCCTGATGGGGAAAATCACCTGTCCCCAAGAACTGCTGCGGCCCAGCCCCACTCACAAGAGAGCCGCGCGGGTTGAGCGGAAGCTTCAGCCACAATTTGAAAAAACAGACAGAGGGGCCAGAGGCCAGCAGCCCCTTAGGTGTTGTTCTGCTCAAGACCCGAGAAGTTTGGAACGAGCTTTGAGGAAGGAGAATCTCTATGAGCAAGATGCTCATAGATGTCCATATCGAGGCAGCAATGAAAGTCCACTAATTAAAACATAAGGCTCATGTCATATACTTTTATATCATCAATATTCAATGAACTCATCCATACTTTCTAATCAGTTTTATATCTGCAGTAAAGTGCATATATCACAGGAAGCCCACCTAGTGAGTGGATTATTAAGTCTTGGAGGGGGCGAGAGTGCTCCAGGATGCCGTCAACAGATTTCCTCGAAATAGAGCTTCCACCTGTAAAGCAAAGGTGGGTCCTCTGTTGTAAACAGCAATAATCGTCCCTCCTCACCCACTGCATGGCGCCAGAAATTAACTAAGCGGTGACTCCTGTCCCGTTTACCTGCACAGTAAGAGTGCCCTTCAGTAGAATATTTTCTCTCCCCAATACAAATGTCCTATCTCAGTTTCAACGTCCCCCCACCCCACTATTTCTTTCCCTAAAACTGTGTGCTGTGGCTTGGTGAAGTGTTTGGGGTATGGTCCTCCCTGCCCTGTTGGTAGAGGAGAGCGTACCCAGTGCAGACTGCGCGTTCCCTAGGGTCTGATGACCTGTACGCAAGTGCGTATCCCCTATCTCCTGATGTGGGGTCGGCTTTTCCCAGGACGGCATTTCCCACAGCAAGACTGTGTGTCTGTGAGGTCTTCTCTTCAATTCAGCATCTGCATGACGAACTACTATCAGGCTTTCTATGACTGGTATATACAAATAAATTGGATTTAAATGTATTAATAAACAATAACATTTCAAAAATAATAGCATATATAATAACATATTTATATATATCATATCTTACAACATAATTCAGATGTTTAAACACAAATATCTAAAATATATCTAGTTAAATATGGGCTATATTTCTACATAGACAAGTCATATAAGACACTATTGAGATAAATTTGAGAAAATTTACATAATTGAAGGGTATAATGTGTATTACAAGATTCAATATTTTAAAGATGTCTATTATATTCACATTGACTGATAGATTCAAATATTATCCAAAATTATATCGGCCTTCCCTCTTTTTTGGCAGACATTTACAAAACGATTCTAAAATGTATATGAACTACAAAAAGGCAATTTAGAACAGGCAAATATGGAATACGAACAAGGGGTCAAGACTTGTTACAAAGCTATAGAAAGAAGACAGTGGGGTATTGGAAAATAGACAACTGAAGAGCGTAGACACCTGAAAAGAACCACACAGATATGGACTTTTGATGTCCACCTTAAAGGTGATTTTGTGATGCAGAGGAGGGGAAGATGACCTTTGGGACCAATGCTGTTTGATTATTTGCATACCAAAATGAATATATTTATCTACAGATCGATGATAGCTCAATAAATCAATATTCCAAATGATTTTTCCCCTCCAAGTGTTCATAAAGAGCCGTATCTTTGTGATTTCTAGGGAGCAGACGGTTTTCATCTTCATCTGTGTTTACTCCTCTCTCCTCCTTTCGCAGGGAGCAGAAAGGAAGCCTTCCGCAGGCACTTCATTAATCACATAAAGTACCCACAGAGGTAATATTGACAATCAACAGCCAAGCAACCATAAATCTCCCCCCCCCCCCCATCCCACAAAGGGGAAAATTCGCGCGTGCCGTTGTGCAAGGGCGGAAGGCAGGGGAGCTCATGGGTACCCGAGCTTACTTCTTCCCCTGTCCCGCTTACTAAAATGCCTCCACCGACGAGGGTGGGATTCGAACCCACGCGTGCAGAGCACAATGGATTAGCAGTCCATCGCCTTAACCACTCGGCCACCTCGTCGTGACACGCCAGGCCCTCTAAGTACTTTATTTCAGAGTCGACGCCCGCGAGCTCCCGGCCGTCCCGACGCGGGGACTCTGGGAGGTCGGGCTCGGGGACGCCCGGGGCACCAGGAGAGCCGGCTTCCACGCGAACGGACAACGGCCCGGGTGGAAAGGCCGCGAAGGGGAAGAGGCAGGCGCAGCTGTCCCGGGAGTCGGGGCGGGGGTCGAGCGGGGAGCGGAGCACCCCGGCCTGGGCCTGCGCTCCGCCCGCGCCGGCCGGGGCTCCCGCAGGGGCGCATGCGCGCGGGCGCGCCCGTCGGCTGCCACCCGCCGCGGTCCGAGGGCGCGACCCGGGCCAGCCGCGGGCCGGGGCTCCCGGAGCCGGTCCCCCTGGTGTGCACCTCAGGGAGCCTGGCGAGTCCGGACTCCGAATTCGCGGTTACTACGACAGTCTGGAAGCTTAGA
>CM053577.1:139303889-139344976 GCA_028646485.1 Cryptoprocta ferox | reverse complement strand
TGGATGCGGATTCCCCCCAAATCCCCGCGTGCTTCTTGGGCGATCTGACAGGGCCAGGTTGCCCAACTTGCGCTTGATTGCAAGGGGTGCGGCAAAAACTGTTGAGACTCATCCCTGGCGAGTTCAAGGAAAGCGGAGGGGTGGGGGAGATTTTTCAGCTTCTTGTTTCATAAGAGTGAATACAAAGCACAGATGAATGAACAAAATAGAATTAATCCTGACTAAACAGAATGAATCATAAATGCCTGGAGAAGGAAGACAATATTGAAGGTTAGCGTTTATTTTTCTTTTCAAGTTTTTATTTAAATTCCAGTTGGTTAACAAACAGGGTAAAAATAGTTTCCAGTGTAGAATTTAGTGATTCCACAGGCACATACAACACCCAGTGCTCGTCACAAGTACCCTCCTAAATCCCCATCACCTAGTTAACCCACCCACCCCTCCAGCTCCCTTCTGGCAACTATTGGTTTGTTCCGTTTAGTTAAGAGTCTGTTTCTCGTTTCTTCCTCTCTTTCCTGCACCCCATGTTCATTTGCTTTATGTCTTAAATTCCGCACGTGAGTGAAATCATAAGGTATCTGTCTCTCTCTGACTTATTTTGCTTAGCATGATACTCTCTCTAGCTCCAACCACGCCATTGCAAATGGCAAGAATTCATTCTTTTTTATGGCTGAATAACATTTCATTGTGTGTGTATATATATATATATACAGCACTTCTTTATCCATTCATCAGTCAACGGACACTTGGCTTATTTCCATAATATGGCTATTGTAGACAATGTTGCCATAAACATTGGGGTGCGTGGTATACCTTTGGACTAGTATTTTTGTGTCCTTTGGGTCAATAGCTAGTAGTGCAGTTGTTGGATTGCTCAAGACTAACCTTCAGAAAATACCCTATGAACGTTAGACTTGAGCAACTTTTCTAGAGGTGGCCAAGAGACAGGGTGTCCCAGACTGAGGAAAGGGCATGAGCAAAGGCAGGAGACTTTGCGTTATCTCCGGGGAGGCGAGGAATCCCAGAGAGTTCATGCTCTTGGGTCACACCTCCTCCAATCCAGTATTTGCCTCAGGGACTATTCATTTTTATTGAATTGTTTTTTATTTAGAGATTATTCCAAACAGAGAAAAGTTATCAGGATATATTTATAGCATGAAGTGTTTTCTTGTGTAGGGTTTGAGGGATTGATGTAATTTTATCTTTTTTCAAATAATTATATGATTGATTCAAAGGCCTTTATTAAAATCTTTTTCTCCGCGATTTGAGATACCACTTTTATCTTATACTAGATTTGTATATGTAATTGTATCTATTTGTGAAATTTCTATTCAGCCCACTGTCTGCCTATTCAGGCACCAGCACCACACTGTTGAATATAGACGTTTCATAGTATATCTTAATGAAGAGAGCCAGTTTGCTTTAAAGGCCTTCTTTTTGGTATTTTCCTAGATATCCCTGTGTGTTTACTTCTACTTATTAACCTGATGATAAACTTTACTAGTTGCATTAGTAAGCTCACTGGACATTTTAATTGGGACCACAATAAATTTACAAATAGCTTAAGGACTCTTTCCTCGAACTTTCTGTGCTGCCCTAATGGTGGCCACAATGTCCTGGCACATGCTCACAAGACGATACTGAAATGAGAGGCAAATGCCAGGTTCCTATTAGGCCATGCCCCAAGGTCACTGTCTGGTTTCTAACGGTGATGAAGAAGCATGGATAGTTACACTGGCGAACCTGAGATCACCGATGCTTTACAGAGCTGCGTGGAGAGCTCTGTGGGTCCTGGAGCCCTGCGCCCTGGGGTCTCCTCTCCACCCCCCCCCAGGCTGTGTGAGGGCGGGAAAGATGCGTCCCCAGCGCAGTTGGTGCTGGGGGGGAGGAGGTTTGGGGCAGGGGATGCCAGCTCCAGGGAGACCAGTGGGGTCACAGCGGGGTCACAGCCATGTGAACTGTCACCTCACATCCCCATCGCCCTCTTTACCTGTGTTCAGGTGCCTTCTCCTCAATGCTGCAGGAAGGGGGTCATGGCCCCAGTCACGGCTCCTCTCTGCCCTCCTAGCTAGCCTCACTTGTCTTCATTGTTAGCATGCCAAGACCTTACCCAGGCTATTCCGCCCGTCCCACCGGGCACTGAAACAAACCCTCCCCACACTACGCACCTTGGCTTCCGACTTAGCCTGCATCTGGTTCCAGGCGAAATAATTCCTGGATGAGGAGCCCCTGATCCCCTTCCAGAGACTTGCAAGTCCAGAGATAAAGGTGTTAGACCCTCAGTAACTGCAAACAGGGCAACTACTTGCTGTGCGATGTGACCTCTTGAGCCTCTTGTTGAGATAAGGTCAAAGGCAAGTCCTCTCGGAACGCAGGGCTGTCTGCAACCCTGAGAACTCCCAGTGGTACCCCCTGCTTAACCCAGCTTTGGGAAACCACCTGGGAGCCCCTGTGTGACATGCTTAGCACACAATCTTCTCTCAGCTTCAGGTGTACAACATACCAATTCAACAATTCTATGCATTACTGAGAGCTCACCACAATTCTGTCACAATCTTTTTGCTGGTAGCAGGTCTTGCTTGGATGTGGAGGACTCCTGACCAATCGGGGTGGTGGTGGCAGAAAGCTGAGGCGGCCGTGGCGATTTCTTAAAGTAAGACAAGACAACAATGAAGGCCACATCTTCCGTTCACATGTGATGCTGTTGGATAACATTTTGCCCTGAGTAGAGCTTCTTTCAAAATTGGAGTCGATCCTCTCAAACCCTGCCGCTGCTTTATCCACTAAGTTTATGTCATACTCTAAATCCTTTGTTGTCATTCCAACAATCTTCTCAGTATCTTCACCAGGAGTATATTCCATCTTACTTCCTTTTGCCTATCCATGAGAAGCAACTCCTCATCCGGTAAAGTTTTATCATGAGATTGTAGCAATGCTGCCACGTGGTCGGGTTTCACCTCTAATTCTAGTTTTCTCGCTACTTCCACCACCCATT
Source organism: Cryptoprocta ferox (assembly GCA_028646485.1). Taxonomy (NCBI): domain Eukaryota; kingdom Metazoa; phylum Chordata; class Mammalia; order Carnivora; family Eupleridae; genus Cryptoprocta; species Cryptoprocta ferox. The sequence goes on along the minus strand of CM053577.1, from coordinate 139,341,981 downwards.
GAAGTCTTGAACCCCTCAACATCATCCATGAGTGGGAATTAATTTCTTCCCAACTTCTGTGAATGTTGGGACTTTGGCTTCTTATGAATCTCCAGTGTTCCAGATGGCTTGTAGAATGGTGAATCTCTTCTAGAAGGTTTTTTTATTTCCTTTGCCCAGATCCATCAGACAAATCCCTATCTATGAGCTATAGCCTTACAAAAGGCATTTCTAAATTAATAAGACTTGAAAGTCAAATGTATTCTTTGATGCATGGGGTGCAGAACAGACGCTGTGTCGGCAGGCATGAAACCAACCTCAATCTCATCCGTCTCCATCAGAGTTCTTGGGTGACCAGGTGCATTGTCAATGAGCAGCGATATTTTGAAAGGAAGCTTTTTTTTTTTTCCTGAGCAATAGGTCTCAACAGTGGGCTTTAAATATTCAGTAAACCATGTAAACAGATGTGCTGTCATGGAGACTTTGTTCCATTTATAAAGAGCAGACAGAGTGGATTTAGCATAATTCTTTTTTCCTAAGTTTATTTATTTGGAGAGAGAGTGAGAGAAGGAAGGACAGAGAGAGAGGAAGAGAGAGAGCATCCCAGGAAGGCTCTGCATTGTCAGCGCAGAGCCTGATGTGGGGCTCAAACTCACCAATCATAAGATCATGGCCTGAGCTGAAACCACGAGTCAGACGCTTAACCCACTGAGCCACCCAGGCGCCCCTAGCATACTTCCGAAGGGCCCTAGAATTCTCAGAATCGTAAATGAGCATTGGCTCCAACTTGAAGTCAACCGCTGCGTTGGCCCCCAACAAGAGAGTCAGCCTGTCCTTTGAAGCTCTGAGGCAGGTGCTGACTTCCGTCTAGCTGTAAAAGTCTTAGATAGCATCTTCTTCCAATAGAAGGCCTTTTTGTCTATATTGAAAACCTGTTATTTAGTGTAAACACCTTCATTAACTCTCTTTGCTGGATCTTCTGGAGAACTCACTGCAGCTTCTCCATCGGCACTTGCTGCTGCACTCCGCACTTTTCTGTTATGGAGATGGCTTCTTCAACCTCATGACCCAACCGCTGTTGGCTTCACACTTTGCTCCTGCAGCTTCCTCACCTCTCTCGGCCTTCATAGAATTGAAGAGAGTTGGCATCTTGCTCTGGATTACGCTTTGGCTTAAGAGAATGTTGGGGCTGGTTTGATCTTCTATCCAACCACTCAAACTTCTCTGCATCAGCAATGAGGCCGTTTCACAGTCTTATCACCTTTGTTTGCTGGAGTAGCACTTTTCATTTCCTTCAAGAACTTTTCCTTGTCATTCACAACTTAGCTAACTGTTTGGCACAGGAGGCCAATCTTTAGTCTTTCGTGGCTTTAGACATGCCTTGCTCATTAAGCTAAAATGAGGGATGTGTGATTCTCAGAACACTTGAACACTTTGAGGCCAGTGTAGGGTTATCAGTTGGCCTCATTTCAATATTGCTGTGTCTCAGGAAATAGGGAGGCTGGAGGAGAAGAACAGAGATGGGGGAAAGGCTGGTAGATGGAGCAATCAGAACACACACAACATTTATTGATTAAGTTCACCATCTGATAGGGGCACAGTTCCTGGAACTCCAAAACAATGACAGTGGTAACATCACTGATCACCGGTCACCATAACAAATATAATAATAATGAAAACGTTTAAAATACTTTGGAAATTACCAGTATGCGACACAGAAACACAAAGTGGGCAAACGCTGTTGGAAAAATGGCACCAACAGACGTGCCCTACGGCGGGTTGCCACAAACCTGCAATTTGTAAGGGTTGTAACGAAGGGAAGCTCAGTAAACAAGGTGTGCCTGCACATAGGCCAGCTCTATCACACTGTGCTCTAACGACCTAACGGCTGCTGAAGGTCCACCTCAAGTGCTTGTTTTTAGTCACCCCCATTTTTTATACCATAAATATACGATATCTCTTTTGACTAGTGAGGATCTTGACATTTGAAAATCACTTAGATGTGAAAGACATCTTAAGCTCATTTTTATTCTCAGTCTGGCCAGCAGAAAGGCTGCAAGAGGAACAAGGTATAACCATAAAGCTTGAGAATCTGCAGGCAAGACATGCTTCGGGCAATAGGCTCAAATACACTACAAAGAAGCAGTGATGAGCTTTACCATTTTTTAAATAAGAAGCTTTTGATAAAAATCATTTGAGAGTATGTCAAAACCCAGAGTTAATAAGAATCTTTAGTGATTAAAAAGAGCTTTTCATTTCTGGGCAGAAAATAATTTATCTATTTTAACAGGAATACAACCTATCAAGTAGTTTTACTCTTTCTCTCATTCTCTTTTTTATATTGTCCTTGTACAATTTTCAGTGAAAGATTTATAAGCTTTGTTAAAAATTAAACTTCTCAACATTGAGTCAACTTTGTCTGATATCTTAACATGCTATATTGCTTTTAAAAATTAGTATTATTTGGGGGCACCTGGGGGCACAGTTTGTGAGATCTAGCCCAGCGTCGAGCCCTGCATTGATCCCGGCCTGGGGCACTGCATCAATCCCAGCAGTGTGACAGCACGGAGCCTGCTTGGGATTCTCTCTCTCCTTCTCTTTCTTCCCCTTCCACACATGCACACACACTCTCTCAAAATAAGTAAAATTTAAAAAATAAAAAATGAAAATTAGTATTATTTGTATGTATTATAGACCCAGACAAATAAGGTTCACTTTAATCAAAATTTCCTTACTTACGGTATACCTTAACATTTTTCTTTTATTATCTTTTTCTTATGCTGGCACAAGAAAAAAAAATTCCTTTAAAATAAATTTAGCACAGGGGCACCTGGGTGGCTTAGTCGGTTAAGCATCTGACTTCAGCTTAGTTCATGATCTCATGGGCTCACAAGCTTGAGCCCCATGTTGGGCTCTGTGCTGACAGCTCAAAGCCTGGAGCCAGCTTTGAATTCTGTGTCTCCCTCTCTCTCTGCCCCTTCCCTGCTTGTGCTCTGTCTCTCTCTCAACACTAAATAAACATTAAAAAAATTAAATTAATTTAGCATAAAATGAAGGATGAAAAGACCACGTGTCAGTGCTCACTGATGTGGGGAAATTACACTCCAGCCTCCCGGAGCGGAGGGTAGATTAGTTTTAGGGATCACTTCTGCCTTCATGTATCAGAGCATCCAATTACTCGAGGCTTGTAGAGTAGATGTATGTTTTGCTTTAGAGAGAGGATGGGTACTGGGCAATCAAAGGCTTGTTCAGGAGTTGCAGGAAGTGGGAAAAAGAGTCCTTCCAGCCTTGGAGTCCACCATCCCTGTCACGTGGCTCTTATGTTCTTGCCTGAACAATTACTGCTGTTCCTCCAATATTTAGTCAGCACCCTAAGCACGCGCATGCCCACACACACACACACACCCCCCCCCTTAGGGGCTGTTCTCAGGACTCTCTTCCCAGGTGTTTCTCCCCCTTGTGGTCAGGACTCTGACTTCTCACGAGTGCCCTCCCATGGGAGACGGGGACTGTAACGACCCTGCTGCCCCCCATAGTCAGACTGTGGGGTAACAGGTTGGGCCAGGTCCCCATCCGAGAGCCCCGCCCGGGCCACACAACTACTCAGGGAACATGGGCTGTGTTCCCCAAAGCCCTGCCCCCCCCCCGGCGCTGCACACACAGGCTCTGCGGGTGTGTGAACGTGAATAAAGGAAACCCCAATTTCAAGTGCAGCACGCCCCTCCTTACCGCCTACCTACCCGAGCAAAGGAAGGCCCCGCCCCGCCCAGAAAGCAGCACTAAGCACACTTGCAGCCAAGGAGAAACCGCCACAGCCTCAAAGTCCTGTTCTCCAGTGAACTTTTGTTCACATCAGTCCTCCCCAGTGTCCTCCCAGCACCTAATAAAAGCTGACCTGCCCTTTGTCTCTTCGGACTTGCCGCTGGTGTTTGCACAGTTTGCTTCTCCTGCATTGTGATTCCTCTGCTGTTCCCAAATCAACTCGTTGATTTTCGAGGTTGATGTCACTTGGTGTGGGAGAAGTGGGATCCAGAGAAGACCCCCAACGACTCCAAGGCTGGTGAGGAAACAGGTGCGGTACTCAGGGGCCAGTACCCAGGGGCGAGTACTCAGGGTCGAGTCCACTGAGCTCACTGCTTTCTTCAAGCCTGGAGTTTGAGGGTAAGTTTGCTCCTGGACTCGAGCTCTGCTCTCTTTGCATTTTGAGCTCTCCAGGCTTAGTCTGGAATCTACTTAAAAGCCTTGTCCTCTTTGTTTTTATAAAAGCATTCCTTTTCCTGATGAGTACTCTTTTGTTTCTGTTTTCTGGAGCTTCCTTAAGTCACCCATCCTGTTCAAAAGATGGGGGGGGGGGGGAGCGTGGAACACACTGAGATTCCCGGTGTTTTAGAGCAGCTGTCACAGCACTGGGAGGGTCCTTATAATTACATCTTAGCAAGTCCAGAAGCAAGATTGGTTCCGTCCACCTGGTCCTGGGGCCAGGTTCTTGTGCCTTTCTGGGGAAATGGGTGAACTTTTGAATGATCTGGAATTATAGAAACCACTCTGAGGAATGCTCCAACTGGTAAGATCACTTAAGTACACTTACAAGCAAAGCCTTCCGAATCCAGAAAATAGCTTCATTGCAAAAAAGCTGATAAAAAATGAAAAAGACACAAGAGGTACCTGATACTGACATAACTCTTACTGCTCCCCCCACCCTCCTTGAGTTCTCACTCTACTAATCTGCTGTCAGAATTGCACTGACAGGACCATGCCATGAACAAAGTCTGCCGAATTAATCACCTATAGCCACCCCCATATCTACTTTCCACGGTCCCAACGTGGGCCCCTCCTAGAAATGACAAAACTGAGGGATTTTCTGGTAAATACATTATTCCCTTCAACAATCAAATTGAATCTCTGATAGATACCAGGGTCAGCAGAGGGGATCCTGGAAGCAAGTTTTTGGTTGGTAAATGGTAAAAATGGTGAAAAAAATGGTACATGAGGGCAAAAAAAAATGGTAAAATGGTAAAAAAAATTCTTACCAGAAATAGCTTTTCTGAATCTCTGTCTGTAGTGCCCAGTTGAGAGAAGAAAATAAAATTTCACATTGTCCCTCCTTTCCAAATCCAAACCCATTGGTTATTGATTCTTTCTCTCTCAGAGACACCTATTGCCTTCCTGGTTCTTTTTTTTTTTTTTTTTTTTTTTGTGCTAAGAAGTTGTCTTGGCTTCCTGCCTCTCTGCTTGAGACATGCAGGTTGCCGGCTCTTCTTTGGGAGTATCCTGTGCACCCTCTTCGGGGCCCCCACCTACACCCAAAGGGGGTTGTTCAATACTGCCAGAAATCTTTACTGTTTGTTCAAGCTGAAGACTGACAGGATATTTAAAAGAATTTTGTTTTAAGTAGATCTGTAGTCAAGAAGTTGGCCAGACTGGAAGTTGATATTCAGTGCCCCACAGGAATTCTTTAAAGTCTTCCCCCCCACACACACACATTAAAATTAGAACTACGTACCCAGAAAGAAGCAAAAGGCGGATAATGAAGCTGGAGAGATGGATCTGTGATGTCATTTAAGTTACAACCCAATTCTTTGAGAAATTGAGAGCAATTGCCCTTATCTTACGACTCTTTTAAACGCTAACAGTCTTAGAGGCGGTTCAAATTCGACCCATTCGTGTCTACCAATCCCAAAACCTCCCCTATTTATCTCAAAAGGCTTGTAACCATCTTCAAGAAATCTTATCTACAACATCGTCAGTTCCTAAGATTGATGGAAAGAAGGGTCATGGGGGGTGGGGTGTGGACGGGAGTGGGCCTTATAAAAATACAAATGGCTGTTCCAATTTGACAATAAATTATATATATTTAAAACAAATACAAGTGGCTGTAGAAGTCCCCTTGCCAAAAATCTATCCACAGCTGCCATAAAGTAACGTGTCAAGGACAAATACAAATGCTTGGTGTCTCCTCCACAACTATTAGTGGAAAACACGTAACTGCCATCTGAGAGGCTAACCTCAATTTATTCCATCTGCCAAAAAAGTTTGGATCCAACCATTCTCTTGTGACCTAGTGAGTTTTACATCATTGTACACACCTCGTGGCTTAAAACTTTAAAACAGTAAGGTCACTGTTTGCATCTATCTGTACATTCTTCATATTACGTGTTGTAGATATGTGGTGTTTTCAACCTCCAGATGGTACTGCCAAGATTAATTTGTAAAAGACGATTAAGGAAAATTAAGCACTTACATAAATTATCAGAAATAGAATAGAAACTTAACCCGGATGTTTTTTAAGTTCACATGATCTAGGATTAATCTTTAATAAATAAAAGCTATCTGAAGTGTGTTGATTTAATCAAAGGGACACATTATGGGGCACCTGGGTGGCTAAGTAAGTTGAACATCTGACTTCAGCTCAGGTCATGATCTCATTGTTTGTGAGTTCGAGCCTGTGTTGGGCTCTGTGCTGACAGCTCAGAGCCTGGAGCTGCTTCAGCTTCTGTGTCTCCCTCTCTTTCTGCCTGTCCCTCACTCATACTCTGTTTCTCTCTTTCTCTCTTTCTCTCTCAAAAATAAATAAACATTTTAAAAAGTTTAAAAAAAAAAGAAAGAGACACATTTTTAGAGTTGTCAGCAGTAAATATAATACTTTTAATCTATCTGGGTTTACTAAAATCAAATAAGCTCATGTTAGCTCCGTTACAGAATTTGTCAGTAAGAAAGATAACTTAAAAATGATGGTTAGCTGTTTAATGTCTTGTGAAATGTTCATAACTAACCTAAACATAATTAAGAGCAAGTGAATTAAGTAGACATAAGGTAAAAGTACATAAATAAGATTTCAGCAATATTTATGTCTACTAAAATAGTTTCCCCAAACCTTTTTGGTAACTTAAACCTTAGATTTTTGCTAAGTTAAATTAGATGATCATCATTAAACATCTAGATCATTTCCAAATAAGATAAAATACTGAAGCATTACTTATTGAACATAGGTTTATCCATCTATGGCTTCTTATTACAGAGAAACTAAAAGATATTTGGATATGTTGGTGCTACCTTAGAAAAATTTTAAAGGTGTATGCTTCTAGAAGTTATGAAACATATTCATAAATTTCCTAATCTAAAGAATGCTTGTGTAACAGTTCACAGTTGCTTATTGTTTTGTATTCACTAGAAATTAAGATTTCTAAAAGTTAAGAATTCTAACAATGTATGTAATTAAAGCTACTAGAAATAGCTCAACACTCTACATGCAAGGAACGTAAGACGTGGGTTTTTGGGTTTTTGTGGGGGTTTTTTTGTTTGTTTGTTTGGGTTTTTTGTTTTCCTGTTTTGTTTTTGTTTTTTTGTTTTGTTTTTTGTTTTTGTGGGGTTTTTGTTTGTTTTTTGTTTTCTTTTTTGTTTTTGGTAGAACAGGAAGGAGGAATGAACATACATTTTTATTGAGGGAAATGAATGTAATTTTGTCCTAAAGTAAAGCCAGTTATTTACGAATGGGAAAGAGAACAAGAGATGAACTAAAATGGACATAGAATGTTGTAGAAAGTTTATGAAAAAGGAATCTTGGGAAAGGAATTTTGTGTCATGTGGTCAAGCTACATAAGATTGAATGAGTTTGTTGTAAGGTTTTTTTTTTTAAGCATTCATAGCAACAGGGCACGTATATAAAATAAAATTAGAACTTAATTTTCTTTCATCTGTTAAAAAGACAAAATTTATTGAACTATTGGTCTCCTCTTGGTAAGAGATCATAAAAGGTTTTTTTTTTTTTTTTATCTTTTAAAGCTATCTGCCTAGAAAACAAAGATTCTATGTTTTGCCAAAATATTTTCCTGTGTTTATCAGGTCTTTGATTACTTAGGAAAAGAGAACCTTCTCAGTATTAAAAAAGCTAATTTTTGCTAATGACTGTGTAAGCCCCTATATTTCCCTTTAAAATCTTTTACTGACACTGTGATTAAACAGATAACAAAGTATTGCTTCACAGTGACCTATGATCCTATTTGATCCAGTGCTTTAAAATCTTTTTTGATATTTTTCTCAAACTTCCCCAAATCAAATTCTAAATGAATCTTTTGACCTGGAAGAAACTCTGGCATTCTTTCCAGCGTTTTGATATTCCAACCCTTGACCTCAGCTCAGGTCATGATCTCATGGCTTCATGGAACGGATCCCTCGATGGCCTCTGCAGGGATAGCACAAAGCCTGCTTGAGATTCCCTCTCTCTCACTGCCCCTCCCCTAACCATGCCCCCGAGCGCAAGCGCTCGCTCTCTCTCTCTCTCTCTCTCAAAATAAATAAATAAACTAAGGGGAAAAATGGTTTTAATGATTTTAAATGGGTCAGGCCACTGCCCAGGTATCACACTTGGGCGGATGATTAGCTGGCATCATAAACAGAAACCTACAATACAGAAATGGCCACTAAAAATACTTCTGTTCTCTTTATCTTGGATAAACACCAGAGCCTCTGCTGATTAACATAAGGAAATATTAGAAATTGGTTTTCTTTAGTGAAATTTGTCCTTGTTAATTAATTAGGATATTGGAAATGTGGTCTTCCTAGGTAAATTAGTTGTGCCCAAGAATTGTGAATTAGATATTTAAGAGATACCATCCGCAGATAATAAGAGTTAAATGAGTCCTGGAGTCTTTAACGTGAGGGATGGTGTCCAAGGCGGGAGCCTTCAGTGGTCCTGGGTGCTGGTTTTCCTGACTCTGATAGGAGTTCGGCTGAATTCTGCCTCTGAAAAATTACTGCATGTGCCTCAGGCTACCTTTTCATGAAAAGTAGTTTTGGGGGGGTGGGGGGATCAGGCTGGTGGTTGACAGAGGTGGAAGGTGGGGGGTGGGCAACATGAGTTAAGGAAGTTCAAAGGTACAAATTTCCAGCCACAAACTAAATGAGCCATGGGGATGTAATGTGCAGGATAGCGACTGTAGTTAAGTCTGCATTGCACATTTGGAAGTTGCTAAGAGAGTAAATCATCAAAGTCCTTATCAAAGGGGAAAAAATTGCAACTGTGTGTGGTAATGGATGTTAACTAGACTTATTGGGGTGATCATTTTGCAATATATACAAATATTGAAACATTATGCTGAAATGAAATGACCTTAATGTTATATGTCAATTATACCTCAGCTTTTTAAAGATCATTTTGGAGCTAAACAAACAAACAATAACACAAAAACAAAAGCCAGAAATAAAACAACAACAAAAACACAGGAACTTCATTGAACTTAAAGATCTGATGACTGTTTTGTGCTTGCTTCCTAATAACTGATCATATACACGCAGAATTTTGCTGCAGACCCACTATCGTGACAACTGAGCGTGTTGGGGAGAGTCGCTAATACTCCCCACTTTCTTCTGTAGCTGCCGACCGACATGTTGCAAAACATCTCAAGTTGAGTATCACCAAAGTGGTTTAAATAGGATCACAAGAATTCTTTATGAAATAGTCACTTAGTACTTAGGACACATTTTACCTTGTAAAACATACTTATTGAGCAGATATCCAATAATATCTGATGAGGAAAACTAAGGCAGGCAGCACATAACCAAAAATGAATCATCTGATGCACTTGAGACTTGCAGAACATGACATTCCTACAGCTTCTCATGACTGATGTTTTACTAGATAATAAAGGGTAACCTTATCTTGACAACTGGCAGTCCTCCAAGATGCTGTAAATCTCACTTCCGACACACACAAATTCCTGGGAGACTTACTTATCCCTCACCCCCACTAACTAAAAAGTATATAAGCAGTCCCTCCTCACAACCCCTGCACAGCTCTTTCTGCCTGCGGGTCCTGTCCCTGTGCTTTAATAAAAAGCAACATTTTGCACCATGAAACATCTTGACCATCATGCGGTCACCTGAATGGAGGTAGAGACAAAAGAACTGAATTAAGATGCTAGATCTGTTAAGAAAAATTAGCCAAATCTTGAAAATATGGCAAAAAGATTGCAGAATATCCTTGCAAAATTATATTAGAGCATGCTCAGCAAGCCTGCCTAAGGGGCGCCTGATTTTCTCGGTTATTGCTACTCTAGGGCTTAGACTCCGTAAAGTTAAATGCTCTCCTGCAGAAGACTGATAGACCTCAAATGATTTTTACCCTATAGAAACACAAGCAGTTTCTGTGTTTTAGAAAAATAACCCCAAAGATCATAGTTTTTGCTGTTCCGTGGGACATTGGCTAGTTTTTCACTCAACTTTGCAATATTATTTGAGCGTTCTTTTTTCCCACTGATAGTGCATTTACCAGTCTCTTCTGTTGTTACTCGAACTAGTTTCCCATACTGTCCGTTTCCTCATTAACGACTTAAATAAATCTTTGGCACTGAATCTCTGTAGATATTTGAAGATTCGACTTTGACAGTCTCCAAGATACTCTGGTGGCTTAGCAAAAGCTAGGAAGTGTCCACTTCTATTATTATCTGGTGCTTTCCTGGACGGGACTTCCTTCCCCAGGGTGACCACCCTGTGACGAGACAGTGTCCACGTGCAGGACCATTTAGGAGTCCAGACTTCAAGAGGGAGCTCTCTGGGCTCAGTTTCACTCCCGTACTACTTTCTGTATCCTGTTATGGTGGGACATACATGCTGTCAAGGCTTGGGTCAATCTTTACAGCTAGGAAAAGTACTCCGAATTACCTCGTTCAGTTTCCCCTTTGGGGCAGAGTGAGGAGGTGTGATAAGATCCATGACCAGGGGGACTTCTTGTTTCATGGGGAGTCGGGGGAGGCAGCATATTTCTCAGTCAAAATCACTAGCTACTTCCTCCCTCCCTCATGCACAGCCTATGCTTTTCCCGGAACGTTGCTCTGCACACTCTGGTTTCTGAGCCAGCACCACTCACCCTGTGCCGGGCGCCGACGGCTGGAGAGTATGAGGATGCGGTTCCGCTTCTCAGGGGATCAAAGTTGCTCTACCTTCCATGGTGGTTGGTTCATCGGGGTCAAGTGGGGGGAGGGGGAAGTCGGAAATCAAAAATCAGAATCTCACTGCCCCCCCCCCCGGCTGGAACTTTGATGAGGCAGGAAATTTCTCACTTCTGGGCCGCCTGTAATGGAGTTCAGGCTCCTCGCGGCAGCAAGCTGCTTCGCACTTTCCAAGTATGTGCCGGGGGCTCCCCGAGGAACCATCGTCTTTAGAGCAAAGTAGGAAGGGGGGTGTCAGGAGATGGTCCTCTCGGGGGAACGCCTGCAGGACAGGGTGGGGATAAGAGAGAAGCTAACGCACTCAGCACAACAGTCTGTCTGTAAATGCTCCTTGACCGTGTTCTGTTTCAAAAGCGCGCGCGCGCGTTTGCCCGGGGTGTGGGGTCTTTCTTGGGGGCGGGTGATGCGGGAGAGAGATTATGTAGACGGAGCTGGCAGTTCTAGCCCCAACACTTTCTTTTGAAAGTGAAGGAGAACGGCGAGGATACCGGCTGCCGAACAAATTCAAACACATCAAAGATGGGATACGGCGCCAAAGGGCCTCGGGAAGCAGCAAAGGGTCTCTCCGGAGGGATGAAGCCTCTGGGCGGAAAACGATGCTCCAGGTGAGGCTCGAACTCACAACCTCGGCATCACCCGCACACATACTGCTGTATAAGTACCGCGCGCTAACCGATTGCGCCACTGGAGCGCCTGCTCCCCACTTCCGGTCGCTCGCTACTCGGCCTACGCAGGGGTGTCCGCCGCCGGGGAGCCTGCCCGGCCCGGGCGCCCCCCGCTTCTCCCCGGGCGGAGCGGGTTCCGCTGCGACCCCGCCCGGAGCCCGAAGGCGCGGAGGGCGCTCGCTCGCGGAAACGGCGGCCGCCACTTCCAGGGCGACCGGGACACACAGGTGCACACGCTCGAGCGACCCCGACGGGCCCGGTGTCCCCAGGGCCGCGCTCTGCGCGCGGGGCTGGCCAGGGGGGGCGCGCACGGAGGCCGCTCCCCGCGACCCCCCTTGTCTCCCAGCACGCGGGGTGACACCCGAGGATGCTCGTCGCCGCGAGAGGGCGCGTGCGGGGCGGCCTGCAGCCGCCGGGGGACCCGCCCGCCTGTCCGCGGACCCGCCGTTCCTCGCCCCCGGGCATCCCTCCCTGGCACGTGAGATGGGAGCTGCCTGGGCAAGCCCGGGCTTGGCTCTCTCAAGTTCCGGGTCTCCCAATGCCACGTTCAACTAGGTTTTCAAAATATCTAACTGGGCTAAAGAGCTCAGAGCTAGGAGACCTGTGAGATGAGAGGGTGGGGGGAAGGACTGGCTCTAGGGGTGCGCGCGCGCGCCTGTGTGTGTGTGTGTGTGTGTGTGTGTTTACCCGGGGTGTGGGGTCTTTCTTGGGGGTGCGTGATGTGGGAGAGAGATTATGTAGACTGAGCTGGCATTTCTATCCCCAACACTTTCTTTCTTTCTTTCTTTCTTTCTTTCTTTCTTTCTTTCTTTCTTTCTTTCTTTCTTTCTTTCTTTCTTTCTTTCTCTCTCTTCCTTTCTTCCCCTCCCCCTCCCCTCCCCCCCTCCCCCTCTCCCACCCTTCTCCTCCTCCTCCTCCTCCTCCTCCTCCTTCTTCTTCTTTGAATTACCATTTGTCATGTATAGGCCTGTATATATCAAAATAAACAAAAACTGTAATGTAAGATAGAACTATGTTGAGTCCTATGTGAAAGGTACTATGTATTTAAAATTCAAGGGAGGAAAAAGAGTCCCTGAAGTCTTCTTGAAGTTTATAAATAGTATTTGCCCCTAAAGGTAGACTGCCGCCCAACTCAGATAAAAGATTACCGCAGAACTTAAGAGCACTAACTAAGTAATGTCCCACTGTCTTCAACAAGACGGATTAAGGGGTTTGGGGCACCCGAGGAAAAGTCTAGTGTACTGAAGCTACTAACCCAAAGAATTCTTTTTGATAGATACATAGACCCTGAGAAAATCCTAAGCTTTTACGTGGAAAATGCATAGGGGACGCAGTCGGGGTCCATCTTTTGTCAGACTAACCTAGGTCAGCCTAATGGACTAAGGTGCCCACTGGAGGTAATGAATTAACCTCTCCTAAGGCATCTAGAATGGAACAGGTTGTGTACCACCCTTTGAGAAAATAGTGGCTCATGATACTCTGTTTTCTATAGATCAGCTCAGCCGTAGATCTCTGGTTGGGAAAGGTTTGGGATCTGTCTGTCCCCACCCCACAGTAGGAACTGCACTCAAGAATCACACTCTGTGGGGCCACGGGGCCAAGAAAATACGTTGCTCTTCTCCATGGAGCTCCCTCCAACCCTGAAACTTAAAGATATTCCCTTGCAATATCCACTCTCCCTAAGTCTCAGGGTTGGGGCTCCAAGTGCACATGGTCCTCAAAAGCAATCTTTACCTTGTTGAATCACATCTGATTTCCTGCCACAAATATCCTTTCTTTCTCCAGCCAATGGCTTTATCAGACTATCCTTTTTTAATTGTACAATGGATTGATACAAAGACCTATAGTTCTCAGCTAGAAATTTATTACTGTCGCACACTCAAACATCCTGTTTAAATATATTGGTATAGTATATACCTAACAGGAAAGGTCAGCTGAGTAAACATAACCAACGCATCATCCCTCAACGCTGAAGATAAGCCTTTTGTTCCTGGATCATTCATTCATTCCAAAAATATTTATGTAGTGCCTGCCTCATGTCAGACAGTAAGTTAGGGGCTCAGGACACTTAAATGAATAGAATGGACAAAGATAGTCACAGCCTTCCCAGAATTTACATTTTAAAAACTTCTGGAAAGGTTCTTAGCACCCTCTACATTGTCCTCTCCTTATTATTTATATTTACTTACTCATTAATTCCTTCATCAACAATCTTGCAGAGGGTCCACCAATGGCCAAGCAGTGTGCTAGACAGTAGGGGCGGAGTCAAAGGTATCACATGACTTAACATTATTCTGATGAAGGATGTGAAAGGTGTAGTATGACCCAGCGCCCCCTTAACACAGAATTGTTTTCCACTTATATCTCCCCAGGCATTTCCCTAATTACCCTGTAATCTCTCTCATGTGCCCTTCAGTCTTATACAGGGATGCAATATGCCTGCCTAGGCAATATTAGAAGTTAGAACTAAGGGCATAAGCCATAACTTTTGAGGTACACATGTGCCAAGGAAAGCAAAGACATGGCTGGGTGGAGAGGTATGGGAAGTGATTTTCTTTAAGTAATCTCTGTACTTAACTTGGGGCTCAAACTCACAACCCCAAGATCAAGAGCCACATGCTCCACCAACTGAGCCAACCAGGCGCCTGGTTCCCATACCTGGGAAATGGTATTTTTTTTTTAATGTTTTATTGATTTGGGGGAGAGAAAGCATGAGCCAGGAAGGGGCAGAGAGAGGGGGGGGACAGAGGATCTGAAGTGGGTTCTGTGGATGTGGGGCTCAAATTCACAAACTGTGAGATCACGACCTGAGTCAAAGTTGGATGTTTGACTGAGCCACCCAAGTGCCCCCACTTTTTTTTTTTAAACAGAACAGAGGCAGCAGGGAGGAAGGTAGAGTTCACATAGTTATGATGTCACTAAATGTCCCTACCAATGGGGACACAGGAGAGGACCGCAAGCTTCTACTCTTGAAGAGGTTAGGATGAGCTGCAGTAGAAAACAGAGTGTAATTGAAGGATGAAAGCTGAAACAGAAAGATTCAAAGAAGAAATAAGAGAAAAGGTAAGCCGGGACTGTTAGCAGGAAGACAAGGGGACAAGAGGGAGTGACCACTCCAGGCAAAGCTAAGCATCAGAAAAACCTGATTTCTCTTGACATCACCGAGGAACGGCGTTGCGTACTCTAGGGTTTTTGGGTTTTTTTTCTTTTCATCTCCAGGTCTTGGCTGAGCTCCTCCTGCATGTAAAACACTGGGCCAAGTGTGATGGGAGGTTAAGTCAAGGCTCTTGTCCTCCAGGGACTTCCAGCTCAGGTGGTGACACTGGACACCCAGAAACTAGCCACAGTAACAAAGCAAGGCTGTGAGGGGCCCTCCAAGGGTCCACCGAGCGGAAGGCTCTCAGCCCTGCGGGCCAGGGCACACACACAGGAGGTGATGGGGTCAAGGGGAGAGCATGGCCGTGTGAGAATGGGGAGAAACCCCAAAGGAAGTGAGAAACTCTAACTCGTGTGCCTTCCACTCACGTTTTTCCAGTCAACACCCTTTTGTGTGAAGTGTGGGATAGTGAGGCCATACCGCGTTCTCATCCTGGTGGGCACCTTCACGGGCTGGGCCCTGCTGTGGTGGGCCTTCAGCCTGTCCACCTGGGTGAGGATAGAGATCCCGGGCAGCTCCCAGGTCCTGTTCAGCGCCCTCTTCGCCATCTGTAGCGGTGACGTCACATGCTGGATTCCTCCATCAAAATCGAGTAAGTTCTGCTCTCGAAAGGGAGGACCCCACACCGATCCTGTCCCGCCCAGGAATTGTCGGCCCCCATGGGGACCTGGTGAGGCGTCAGGCCTCTGGGGACACCAGCCCAGCTAGAACCATGATTCTAGAATCGCTATTCTAGTTCTTCCTGCGGCTCCCTCTGCCTCCATCCCTCTGCTTCCCACCAGTTGCCCTTGGTCCCACCTTAGAGTCTGTGTCCTGCTTGTTTAGTATTCTAGGGACTCAGACCCAGGAAGGAAGGGGACCCTAGAGGGCGCTGGCATCTCTCCCCTCTCCCTTCCTAATTCAGACTACTTCTCGTTTGGTCAGATTTTCATGATCATCGCCCTTCTTCTGTCCTTCTTCCTGAGCTTTATCCTCCTGGCCTTCCCGCAGTCCCTTCCTGATACCTGGAAACAGTACTTTGTCTTCACAGTCACCTTTTTCATCCTAGGTAAGAGATGGGACGACGAGGACCCCGTTGATGCACTGGTTCCGGGCTGGGGTGGGGTTCCACGGGGCAGAGCCCCTGGGAAGCCGATCAGGGGTGACTGAGGAGAAAGCTCATCCAATGCAAGTGAACGGGAGGAAACAGGGTTGGGAGCTAAGGTGACTTGGCCCCTAAGGGACTGAGTCCTCAGGCCACAGACTAAGCAGACCGCATGCGCCGTTGCCGGTGTCTCCTCAGGGCTCTCCGTGCTCCTTGGGGTGCTGCTGCATAGTGTGTCCGTCTGGAAAACAACGAGCTCTCACAAGGAAGCGGAGATCACCTTTCTCTACCCCTCCTTCATCCTTCCGCTCAGCGCCGCACTCTTCTTCCTGTCTGGTGAGCGTTCCTGGGCGCTGTGAGTCCTGGGGTGGGTCCTGCATGCGGAACCCCTGTGGGTCTCAGCCCTTCCCCTCCGGTGCTCCGGGTCCTGGGCCGGGATTGGGTGCAAGGCCATCTCTTTTGCCCGCTGCACCTGCTCCTGCTCTATAGTGTCAGAGCTTTGCCTTCACGGAAGGCACAGAATCCATTCTCCTGATTTAAAAAAAAAAAAATTATAATGTTTATTTATTTTGAGAGACAGACAGCGTGTGAGCAGGGGAGGGGCAGAGAGAGGGAGACACAGAATCCAAAGCAGGCTCCAGGCTCCAAGCCATTAGCACAGAGTCTGACTCCGGGCTGGAACCCACCAACTGCAAGATCATGACGTGAGCTGAAGTCAGACACCTGACCAGCTGAGCCGCCCAGGTGCCCCCTTCTCCTGAATCTTCCGTAAGGACCATGTCTTGGAGATGAGAGAGAATGTGTAAGACGGATTCTAGCAGGACGAGGGGCAGGTGGGGGGAAACGGGCTGGACAGCGCAGTCCACTTCCTGCACCACACTCCCATGGATCAAACCTGCTTTTAAAACTTTTCAACTGTTAAGTTTCGTAACGTGTGTCAAGTATTGTAAAGTTTCACCTTCCAAACCATCATTGTTTCCTCAGGAATTCTCTGTTTCTGCAGCTCCCATCACTGTTGGCCTCAGTGTGTTTTACAGAAACCAATCCAAATGGAGCCCAAGCAAATACCAGTGGCCAATGGGAGCCCAGTAACAGTCGTGGAGGACACTGGGGAAACGGGGTAAAGATGGCTAGCCTGACCCCAGCGGTGGTGAGAAGCCTGAACCTTAATAGAAACATCGTGTCCAACCTGTAACTCAAGACTCCCACTACGCACTCGTGCTTAATCACTGTGTGAGACCAGAAAGGGGTGGCCCGTGACTAACCCTTGTGCAGATATGGGCCAGGATTCCAGGAGGTTAGGTTTTCACAAGAGAGAAGACCCAGTTGGGGTGTGGGGAGGGAAGAGTGTGCTTTGGTTCTTGGGGATTGGAAATGAAAACCTTCTCCTCACCTTGAAGATCCCTGAGGCCCACCCACCCAGGCACTGACATTCCCGGTCTCCCGGAAGTAGTTTCCTAAAAGTAACAAAGCTCTTTCTCCATCTGTGAGGCCTGAGTAGTGATAAAATTCTCCTGCGAATTTCAGGAGTCATTCAGGACTCTTTCTGGTGCAGGGAACAAAACCGTATCCGAACGATCTTAAACAATGACTATTATTGGAAACACGCATGACTAGCTCGAAGACTCAAAGAAAGCTTGGGTAGAATCTGGGCTACACGGGAGATTGGGAGGGGGGGGACTAGAATCCGGAGCTCATTTCCTTCGGGATACTTTGTTTGTTTGTTTGTTTGTTTGTTTTTAGTATTCAGTGAAGGTTAATGGAATTTCCTGACCCATGTTTATGGGTCCAGACCCGTAAGCATTATCCTAAATTCTCCTTGCTTATCACTTTCAATGAATCACCAAGGCCTATGCTTTCCGCCTCAGCCAGACCTTTGTCCCCCTCTCTGAGCCCTCCTCACACTCAGTGCCGCAGCAGCCCTGGTCACCCCTGCCCAGACCACGGGGTCTCATGGTGTGGCTTCTCCCCAACTGCGGTCTGCCTCTAGAGTGGTGACTGACTCAATCTTCCTAAGACACAGAGAATGTTCTCCTCAAAACCTGTTTGGCCTTCTTCTTGCCTTCAAGATAAATTCCTTATCTTGATAAAGTTATTTACAAGTTGGCACGAACCTATCTTTCAAAATGTTTTAAGTATTTATTTTTTTAATGTTTATTTTTGAGAGACAGAGAGTGAGCGTGAGTTAATCCAGCTGAGGAACTGGCTGTGATCTGTCAGGTGGAGCTCCACCCACTTCCCCTCACTTCTGCTTCATTTCCGTGCTGGTAACTACACGCTTTCTTCTTTGCTTCTGGGGTGACGCTTCTCCTGTAATTAGGGGCTTCGAGGAGTTTAGATTTGTCTCTCTCTGACTGGATGTTAGTTCCTTGAGAACTGGGGATTAAGCTTCGTCTGTGAATCCTTAGGGCTTCACATTTTGCTTGGTAAGTGCCAATGCAATAAATGCCTTTTGAGTTATTGAGATGAGTTACTGAGTTGTAGAAGCCAAGGGGGCGAATCGGACGTGGCTCTCAATGGAGACTGCGTTTTCCTGACAGCCAAGATCCACCAGGACTTTCCCTGCATGACGTTATTTAATCTCACAATGAACCTGCCAAGTGACAGTCAAACTCATACTGCAATAAGGAAATGCGGTGACTGAAAAATTACGTGACTGGTCCAAATTTGCATAGCGAATAAAAGGCAGAGTCAAGATTTTAAGCTGGGTCTCTCTCTAAGCCCCTCTTTCTTTCCATCGCAAGTGTCTTCTCATGAACAATGATGAGAACAGCGAGTCCACCGACTGTGGTGATGCTGGAGTTGAACAGATCACGATGATGAAGTAAACTAAAAACACCTACAGCCATTAAAGACGTTGCAAAATGACGTGTGGGAACCAATGAGAGTTATGTATCTTATAGACAAATTTAGTAGCACAAATTACTGAGAGAATTAAGGGCTGAAGGCTCCCGCTGTGTCCGGAGAAGCAGAAGGAAGCAGGTTCAGGCTGGGTCTCAGCACTGTCTTCTGTGTCGCGCACGTTAGCCTCTGACACTTCAGATCTAGACACTGTGGTATCGTTTTACTATGTGGTCATTGAGCTCTGTGACGGATGGCATTACGAATAGCCAAATTATACAATTTTGATGTCTAGGTCAACATGTAGTCACGTATAACTAATGTCATATACAATTAATGCGCAGTTAACGTACCCGCACTGAATACAAACTGTAGGCCAAATGACTTCTATGAGGGTTAGATCTGGAAACGCGGCTATGACTTCACGTAGGTTCATGTAGTTCATTTCGTGTCACACACGGGGATGGAGCAGACCACTGCTTGGGTATACGTCCGCCAGTCCCCTACACCCCTCCCCCCACGCCTCCTTTCCCACAGAGAAATGTTTCTTCACCTAATAAGATTCCCTCCACTTCCGTGGCGTTGGAGGAGATGGACCCCACTCTCAGCTCCAGAAGAATTATGACTGACCTGCTCAACCGCAGTGGCCCTGCTCTGGGAAATAACTGGATTAGCTGAGAGTGTGAAGTGCATCTACCCGGAGCGCACAGGACAGTGTCCTCCACAAGAGAGAGAAGAAAGAGGCCTGTTTGGGTGGTTGTGTTTTTTTCCTTCTGGACTTGAAAGACTGTGAGAGTTTGAGGAACTCCAGGGAAACCGGCTGGAGTGTGAGATCCGTATGTTGAGAAGGGACAGAGTACAAAGACTTTTTAAAAATCGGGTCTGGTGGCATCATGGAGCCGCTGAATTGCCCAGGGGCAGGCTTCCTTGCCCTCTGGACTTGTTATGTGTGATCATAACTCCACTTTGTTGAAGCCATCGAATGTCGTTTCAGTTGTTGTGGACCCGTTGCTGGAGGTTCCCTGTTACTGGGACGGCGTCTCTAGGGACACACATCACAGGGGCTCCTAGGCATTCTGTCCAACCCCTCCTGATCACGGGCCCAGGAAAAACCCGAAACCAACCACACAAACGGTATGACAACTGTCAGCGTGGTGTGCCTTTGGTGCGCTGAGCTGTCTCTCTCATCGTCCGGCCAGGCGGGCTCTTCCCTCAGGAGGCTGCTGCTCAGCCACTAACTCCAGCCCAGCCCCACTGTGTGTCACTTAGCTTTAGACCTACTGGGCGCGCCCGGCCGGAGCGCACAGCCTCAGGTGCACTCAGGAAACTAGAGCACCAGGGCCGTGCCCAGTGCCCGCTGCGCTCCCACTGGAACCTGTGGGGTAGGAGAGCCCCGAATCACACTCCTGCGATGCCCACCTGTATCACAGGCTTGCAGGCGTGTTTCTCACTCGGTTCTTCCTGCACAGACTTTGAACGGGAAACCAGTTACTGCCGACACCGAGGGGGCTGCTCTCAAGGGATATGCGTTCAGTGAGCAAGACCCCGGGGCAAACGGCCGGTGCCAGCACAGCGCCATCTAGCATGGCCCCCGGGCGCTCGGCACCCAGGAACCCGAGAAGGAACAAAGCGCAAACCGGGTTAAGAATGAGTCTGACTGGGTTCACGAGTGCATCTTACTCCATGTGGGCAGGCTGGGCCCCGACTCCCGGTTTCCTCCACTTCTCCGGCAGCTCAGCCGTAAAAACTCCTTCCCCCGCATCACTTGGGGCTTGCAGGTCCTCGGCCACGAGGTCAGCGACCTGAGCCGGCAGGACGCTGACCCACCGCGTCCTCGAGGCGGCCGCGAACCTCCGCATCCTCCCCGCGGGGACCCGGAAGGGGCCGCGCGCACGTGAGCCTCACGCCGAAACCGGGAGCCGGAGGACCGCGAGCACCTGTGAAGACTGATGATGCTTTCCGGGCGCCACCCCCGGCAGGGCCAGTGGCGCAATGGGTGCCGCGTCTGACTACAGATCAGAAGGTTCTAGGTCCAACCACCTCCGGCAGGGCCAGTGGCGCAATGGATACCGCGTCTGACTACGGATCAGAAGGTTCTAGGTTCGACTCCTGGCTGGCTCGGCTCCCCTCTCGTTTTGGGGGGAGACGGGGTGCGTGGCTGGGGGCTTACCACCGGGGTATCTCCAATAAACCTTCTGGAGCTGCTTTATTATGAAAAAGTCGCATTAGAACTCTGGTTCCGTCACCACACCCCGGAGAGGGACCGAGGGAAGACATACAAAGGAGAGAGGCCAGCGTCTGGCGCAAATGGACTAATAATGTCTCCGACACCAGCCCGTTTTGCACGAAAAGTCTCCCGTTTGAGGACGCTTGCCTCTGTCACTGCTCAGTTGCTCAGACACCCTGCTCCATGTCCTCCAGTGCGGGACCTCCGAGTCCACAGCGACTTCCTCACGGGCAGAGGAGAGAGGCTGGAGGGTGGGGACAGAGCTCACGGGAAGGCGACGAGCTCTTCTCACGGTGACAGGGACGGCCTGCATCCTGTACCTGCCCAGTGGCAGGGTGCGGACTGGGCTCAGCTGGGCGGCCTGGCGGCCCAGACGCAGTGCGCGCCCTGCGCATCGTGCCCCTGCAGCCCCGCGACTCCGAAGTGACAGGTGCCTGTGGCCGCTGCTGCTACAGCGCTCGTCCCCTCGGGGGGAGGGGGTGTCACCGGCACACATGGAGCGGGCCACCTGACAGAACGACAGAGAGCAGATCCTGGCCAGTAAATGGACGGACTTTTCTATCCTACTTTGAGACCAACGCTGGACGAGCGCAGGGGGTGGCAGAGAGAATTCGGGCGACAGAAAAGAGAACAGAAGGGTCTGGGGTGAGCGGCCCCTTCCATCCTGGCCGCGCTGGGGCCCTTGGAGAATAATGCAGCCCAAACTTTGTCTGTAAACGTTTGGAAGCAGATATACGTTCCTGGAGTCCAAACTCAGATGCCACCAGCACCAGCGCCCAGGTGGCGGGCCAGTGACAACCACTATTAACAGCACCGGCGTGTGTCCCGCAGAAGGAAAGCGTTCAGGGATTTGCACTCGCATTGCTTCCTACCCCCAAACTCCGGGTCCCAGACCTCCGGCGGCACTTAGCTTCGCTCTGCCTGGGAAATCCCTAACCCGGTCACCGCTCTCTAGATGACCCAGATAGCCCCGAGGATGCATGTGAGCAGCTCGTGTGACCTGAAGAAACTAGGACTTGAAGGCTTGAAGGACTTGAAGACAATGAACCCCTGACTCGGACCTCTCTCCCCAGCGAGTCCCCGGACGGTGAATTGCCCTCCCCCTCCAAATCCACTGAGCAGACTGGAAGACTTCGTGGCCTTTTTATTTCTACCCTGAAACTTTGGTCCCTAGGAGACCCTGCAGTGGGAAAGTCCCCATGTCCTCTGCCTCGAGTCATGACCCCAGTTACAACTCAACCCACCCTGTCAGCCCATAGCCTGGCCTGTGTGTAGACCCGCTTCCTGCCATGTCTGTCTCACAGTAGGCCGCTGACCCTCGGAGGCTGACGGAAAACAAGACTTCTTCCTCTCCCAGACCGTCAGGTTGACCAATGGCAAACAAACAAACAATGGCCCCTTTGCTGCTGCATTCCCAGTTCCCAGGCGGCACCCCACCTATTTTTTCAAAAGGGAAGTATTTTCATTCTCCTGAAATTGGCATCAACCTCTGATTACAGTCCCAGACCTGCTATTTGTGAAAGGGACTGTGGGGGTACACGTCTTCTGAACGTCCCTGTTGACTGGATTCATTTTGATCTTAAAGCAGCTATGTCGATTGATATTTTGTACCCAGGAAGATCAACTCACGTTGAACCCCCACATTGGGATCTTCCGATGCGGAGAGGAAAGTCCCACCAATCACCCTGCTGGACCAAGTCATTGCCTCCGACCTCGAAACCGAGACCTAATTCCCCCTCCGATGTGTGCATTACGGAATGCCATTTCTCCACGCACGGGCAGTGGGTCCCGCGGAGCCCTCCATATAATTCAACACGAGATCCGACTTGGAAAGAGCTCCACACCCAGGGGCCGTGGGTCAGTGCCATCTGGCAGCCAGGGACGCACTCTGACCCCCAGAGCCTAGCAGCATGCCGTAGACCCTCAAATGAAGATTTGTTGGATGAATGAAGGCGTCCAACTCCAACAGAGTTGCTGCAGAGTTTCTCTGGCTGGACCCTTATGATAATGCCCTGACTGACCTCCTGGCCTTCGCACTCAGCTCTTAGTGCTGCCCCCTGTTGGAATGTTACTGAAATGCAAAATCAGATACGGTCCAGACTAAGTTCATTTACCAGCAAACTTAGCTAAAGAGAGTGTCCAAATGCTTTATCCTGACTTCCAAAGCCATTCATGGAGAGGGCTGGCCTGTCTAACACCTTCACTCATGGAATTTCATCCTGTGCACGCTCTAGAAAAAGTAAGTCATTCTTAATTTACCTTCAAACCCTGTTGTTCCATTCTTCAGGGACTTTGCAGATTCTCTTGGGTTGAAGCAGATGAACAGGTTCTCATCCTTAAAACAGAATTGTGAGCACTGCCTTGAGTGGAGGTGCACAGAGAAAGAGAACAACGAATTGAGAACACTCAGATTCTTCTTCCCCCCCCCCCCCCTCCAGTCTGATTTGACAGGCAGAGCCCGGAAAGAAGCACAGAAGATTTTCTTTCTAGACCTTCTGAATGGAAGAAGACCTAGCTTCCGATCAAAGCCTTAGATTCAGTTTCAGGCATGGAGGCAGCGAAAATGCTAGATGATGCCACAGTCACAGCCTGAGAATTCACCACTACATGATCACAGCCACTAGGGAAAGCTGATTCCTTCCGTTTCTTACAAAGTAATCGTGGCAACTGCCTTTTCCTTAAATCACTAAGAGCTCCAAAAGGTGTGCTGTATGATTGCTAAGCAGAAACGAGTGTTCAAAAACGCCATGGGGGAAGTATTCTTGCTTCCTTTCGCCTGTGCGCAATTACCTTGTCCATTCCAGGAAACCAGAGGGCCCCCGGCGAGCATGTGGCCTGAGTTTAAGAATGGTTTCTCCTTGAATTGACCCTGTGAAAGAATACAAGACAGAAGCTGTCCCCTGCATGCCACCAATGTGGTGATAGCTAGGACCGGCACGTCCTAGACACCGTGGGGTCTAGACCTGTCAACCTTTCAAGAAGCTTTTACTCTAGAGGAAACATGGAAAATAAAAGCAATTTCACATACTTTCCAGCACAGAATTTTATTTAAAAAAAAAAAAGATGAAGAGAGAGACAGGTAGGGCATCGATTCAGCTGGAGAGATCAGGGAAGGTTCTCTAAGGCCGTGACATTGAGTAATGGCCTTCAGATGCTAAAAAGTCAAGTCTGGACGCAGAAGAATTGAGAGGCTGACAGCGAGGCTGGGCCCTCTGTGGGCAGCAGGAAGACAGAGCGGACACAGACGAGCTGTCACCGGCCCCACAGAACAGCCAAATGTGAGATTTTGCTTTTCCTCCATTCTCCAGACTGTACATCATGGTCCCAAAGCAGTCTGGCGTTTCCGAAGATCCACTTCGTTCCCAGAAGGCCCTTGTTGCCAGAACCTCATGTTGGGCCCCTGAAGTGTCTAAGGTTTAGGCCCAAGGTGAAGGGGAGGAAAAGCTGTCAGCGCGGGATGAGATGCAGGGACCATCCCACTGGTCCCCCGCTAGGAGCCATGACCCTCCCGACCTCGCGCCCTGGCTGGAACTCTCACTACATCTGACAACTGGCGGGGAAGGAATCAACTTAGGGCATTTTCTGCTGGGCATCTACTGTGTGCCTGGGTCACTGGGCACCTTGAGAAATAGCTGTCCTGGGGCCCAGATGTGACCTTGGAAAAGGCTCTCATTGGTTGTGTTTGTGATTTAGTAGGCGAGCCTCAAGAATTTGCCCTGGGTGTCATTAAAAAGCGGAAGCACGACAGTAGTGCTGAGGCCCAGGCGGCTGGTGATGACCACCTTTATCTGCCTGCCGCCACGCACCCCTGCTCGCGATCCGCCCGCGGGCATTTTCTCTAAGAGCTCTGTATCCGAACCTTCGCTTCCCTCTGACTCAGTGTGACGTCAGTGCCGCCGCGTGCAGAGGCTCGGATCCGCACACTCTCACCGCTCCACGTCCGCATCCCCCCAGGAGCAGTCTGGTCCTGCGCTCCGCTGCGGTCGTGCTTCTCGGCCCTTCCGTGGGGCACGTGCGGGGTCTTGCTGCTCGCCGTGCAGTACGGACTGTGACCGCCAGGCGGCGCACGGTTAGCCCCGCGAGGGCGCATCTCTGAAAGGAGGAAAGGCACTCCCGCGCGGGGTTTCCGTGCTGCAGGGGTCATCACGCTGGCCTCGCGCGCGGGAGGTCCCCGGTTCGAGACCGGGCGGGAACAGCGTGCGCTTTTTATTGCCTCCGCGAGCCCGGGCGGTCCCGCCGTCCCCTCCGGAGGCCGCAGCGGAACGGGGCGGGGGGCGTCCCCGAGGACTCCCTCCCGGCCCGAACGGGCGCGCTTCTGTCCCGGAGAGCGCGCCACTGGAGGCTTTGGCGGCACTAGATATTTTGGGGACTCTGTCCCCCTTCCGCCCCCCGTCCCACCCCACCCCCCCGCGGAGGGACCGGTGACCGCGCGCCCCGGGCCTGGCGGATCTCGAGAAGAAGCGCACCCGGCTGAATCCACGTTCCGCGTCCATGAACTTGACCCGCGCGGTGCTCTGGCCCCCAGGAACCGCGTATCTACTCCAGAAAGAAAAATTGGAAGGGGAGGCACGGCGTGCTCGGGGAGTTCGCTCAGGTGGCAGAGCGCTCGCTTAGCATGCGAGAGGGGGTGCGGTCGGTGCCCGCATTCTCCACTTCCGTCCGGCCCCGGCCGCCTCTTAGGAGTCTCGCCGCCCGCGAGTGGACGAGCCCGAGCTGGTGCTTTCCAAGCGCGCAGACCGCCAGACCGCAAAATCTGTGAGCCCCAAGGACGAGGCACAGCCAACCGCTGTTTTTCTGCATGTGGCCCCTGCAGCCTGGCCCTGAATTCAACACAGTCCGGAACGTGCAAAACACGTAAACCAGGTTCAGGAAGTCCAGTAAACCTAAGAGGGGTAAACCCAGAGAAAACCACATCCGAGCACCTCACAGGCAAACCGATAAAAGTTAGAAAAGAAAAACATGTGAAAGCTGGAGGGGCAACTGAAACTACAATCTGCATGTTTGTGGAATGCTTAACAGAAAGCAGAGAAGCTAGGAAGACAGGGAAGGATTTTTTTTAATGCTAAAAGAAAATAATTGTTAATCTGAAATTTTATCTGTAACGATAATATCCTTCAGACATGAAGGTGAAATAAATGCATTTCTCACTTGAAAGAGGACTGAGAAAAAATCCACTGGTAGCAGAACAGCTTTTTAAAAAAGGGTTTGAACTGAAGAGAACTGACAGGGAAGGTGGCTCAGTTGGTAAAGCATCTGACTCTTGACCTCAGTGATTGTGAGTTCGAGCCCTACTTTAGGCACAGAACCCCCTAAAAAGTGGGTGAAAGAGCAATTTCTTAGCAGAAAAGGGAATATCTGAGTAAATATGATAGACTGATGTTCTCTGAAGTTCTTCAAAGTCATTTTTTATAATTTTTAAGTAAGCTCTTGGTAACTGAAAGCAAAAGCTATTAACACTGATTCATTTTCATTTCATCTAAATATACTATACACACAATACAAAGGGGTTAGAGTAGAGGGATCTAAAAAGCGATAAGGTTTCTACATTTGACTTGAATGGTATAACATTGATTCTAAAATAGACTATAAAATGTTAAGTATGTATATGGTAATACATATACCAATTGCTATTAGTAACTTAGACTAATGGCTAAATAACTATACAAGTAGGTATAGTAAAAAAAAAAAAACCCACAAAAGATAAATTAAGTATGTTTTTAAAAGCCAAAAGGAAGTAAGAAGACAGAAAAAGGAGAATTAAAAAATAGAATGAACAAACCATAAACAAAGTAAAAATAATAGACCTATACAAACATATCCGTAATAACATTAAATGTAACTGGTCTAAACATATCAGTTACATGCTAGAGATGGTCAGAATGTATGAAAAATAAACCATGGCCTAAATATGTGCTGACTATAAGAAACTCACCTCAAATATAATGGCTTTGGTAGAGTAAAAGAATGGGGAGATTTAAACCATTAAGGAAAAAAAATGAATTGGGTATGTTTATATCACACAAATTATTTGGTGTCTATTCACCCAAGTTGTGGAACCGTTTTAAATGTGCAGGCATCTCCCACAGATCTCCAAAACTCACACAAAAGTTAATAAACCAAAAAAAAAAAAAATAGAACAAAAACTCCACAATTATGGTTGCAGATGTTAACACTTATCTCTATCAATTGATAAATCTAGTAGATAACAAATCAGCAAATATATGGAAGAACTGAACACCACCATCCACCAATTGACCTTACAGAGTAAGGTTACAATGTAGGTAAGTAAGAAAGAAGAACCAAAGATTGAGAGAAAAGCAAGATCATATCAAAACCAGAAAACCAAGAATGGTCAGGGTGCAGAAGAGTGATGTTAGGAAAACTGATATTTTAGAATGAGTTATTTATCTGTAAATGCTGGGGAGACAAAATGATGGAAACTGGGAAAGGATCATTTCCTGTCCATATTTATCTTCCCATCTCTTGTGGTCTGGGGCCACCAGATTCCTTCTGGAGCACCTGAGCTGAGTACCATGCCTGGCAAAGAGCAGCTCCCCAGCAAATAAGTACTAAATTAATGGAAAAGAAGCGATAGATTTAAAATAATTGCACAAGGACAATGTTTAGTAATTATCAAGTCCCTGGATGTGGGATTTGAAGGAGAATAAGTCAAACCTGACGTGGAAGTCCAAGCCCGAAGGCCTGCTCGCAGAGACTCAGATGGGCTGCCGCGGAGAACAGAGAGGTCTTGAGTTGGGGCAGAGAAAGAGCTCCCATTTCAGAATCTAACAAATCTGCTTCTCACTTCGCGTTTTGCCACTGAGCAGCTCTGGGAATTTAGGAGCAATACTTAACTCATCGGAACCTCCATTCTATCTGGGAAGTGCAGATTTTGATAAATAGTTTTGGTGCCCAAACCCAGTTGGACTCTATGAGATGACCTCCACAAATCTCTGTAATTCCTGACACATAACAAATCAAAGCAAGACGATGCCTCCAGTCATGCAGATGTCCCTGGAGGTAAAATACAGTTAGACAGCGAGGTACAGGCCTTAGACAAATGTCGGAATTATTTATTCACTCACTCATTTATTCATTCAGTCCTCCAGTCGGTGAGCTCCTATTAAATAAGCACCTCCTATGTTTGTTTCCAACAAAGGAGACCTTGGAAGGTGTAAGATCGCCTGCGATCTCCGAGGGCAGCAAC
This sequence comes from Cryptoprocta ferox, assembly GCA_028646485.1. Taxonomy (NCBI): domain Eukaryota; kingdom Metazoa; phylum Chordata; class Mammalia; order Carnivora; family Eupleridae; genus Cryptoprocta; species Cryptoprocta ferox. The sequence goes on along the minus strand of CM053577.1, from coordinate 139,313,875 downwards.
AACCACATCATGGGAGACCCGGCGCGCCAGAGGCCAGGCATCACTGCCCCCAGTCCTGCAGCCCACATGGACCCGACCTTGGGTGGATTCCCGGAAAAGCCTGGACTTCACTGATCTTGGACGTGAAATCCTGTGGGTGCGGCAATGGCTTCTATGGAGTGATTTTCAAGTAGCATTGATTGTATTTCTTGAAAACTGGAAGCCAATAAAACAGCAGTGCCTGGGAAATAACATTTGATATTTTACAGTAAATGTGAGCAGCCTTGGTAGCCTGCCCTCTTAGCGCAGCTGGCAGCGCGTCAGTCTCATAATCTGAAGGTCCTGAGTTCGAGCCTCAGAGAGGGCAAGCCGGGTTCTTTTTCACCATCACCCAGAAAAAGAACTAAAGTTAACTTTGGTTAAAAACAAACAAAAAAAGAACACAAAGTCAAATTATTGAAAATGGTCCCTGATAAGGACTTTTTTTCAAGACTGACTCCGTGTTTGCTGAGGACGGCTAAATCAGTGTCATAGTTCGTTGGGCTTCCCAGCGGTTTCAGGAAAATTAATGCTGGAGAAACTTAGATTGTGCCAGAAACTACAAGCTATACTAAATTTTTGGTCTTCTTCTCTGTCTTATGGAAGAAACGGGAAATTTCTCTTCCAACTTCCTGCTCTGAAGGTCGCCCGAGTGCAGTTAAAGGGTGAAAGAAGTATAAAATGCTTTTGAATCTTTCAATCATTCAATAAATATTTCTAGAGCACATCTATCTGATTAATAGAAAGTCTGGGGGGAGTAACTGGAGTGTAAACAACACAAAAACTCCCTCCCAACTGGAGCTGCATGGGGGGGGGGGTGTAAGAGAAACAGACAAGAAGCAAATAGGAAAAATGAATAATAACCCAGTGACGATGTTTACTATGGGGGGTCGGTAGGGCGGCAGAAGGGTCGGGAGCGTGGAGGTGGCTTGTTCAGCTTTCCGGGTAAGAGTCAGAAGAGTTATCACCTTGAAGATACTCTTCTGTCTCTCCTTCCGTCTTGCTTGTTCAGATCCCTGTGCCCCAAATTTTTCTAACACTGTCACTAGCGTAGTTTTTAGCTATCAAGGCAACTGGGGGGGGGGGGTGGTTAGGAGAGCCATTTGCAGATTGAGGTTAGAATCCACCTCCAGGGTTCTCTTCTTGGACAGAACAGGTTTCCAAGTTTTCACGTAGCTCCTGGGGAAGGAAAGGGCCCATTAGGGCTTGAAAAATGGATTGTTCTCTGGGAAAGGCAGGAAGCCCCTCTGCGGGACGTGATGTGAGCAGATCGCAGGGTCTTGGTACACAGGCGAGTGCTCGAGGTGTCGGGGTGATGAGGCAGCTGTCGTCATCGAGATGGTGGCTCAAATGTCCATGGGGGAGAGAAACAATCTCGATTTCACCCCACACTTTGACAGGCACGTGCACCAGAGCTGTTATCTATTGAGTTCAGGCAAGAAAGGAAGAAACGAAACACATGGTTTCGCTCATGATGGAGAAATGCCTTTTCCCATTATTTCTGACTCGGAATCTCAAAAATTTTCTGACAGATAATTAGGATGAAAAGGGATTCTGACCTCTGGGGCGTTGGTGTTGATCTTGCCTGACCATTTCTTCATTTCTTTAAAATTAAATTCTGAGTCAAAGCCATGTTTTCTTAAAAATTCTTCTTCCTCCTCCTCCCCCTAATTGTCTTTGTCCCAGGATCCTGGTTTCTCCCTAGGCCAAGCCTATCTTTCCCTGAAGTTAGGGAGAGGATCAAGCCCTACCCCAGTGTTCGGGGCCACACTGGGAGGGGATGATGGTGCAGATGTGAGGCCCAGAGGTTGCCCCCCTCTCCCCCTAGGTGGCCATATTTTCAAATCAGGTGACAATCACAGCCCTGTTTTCATAGTGAGATGCACAACTTCCGGCAGCGCCCAGCCATTTCCCACCCGACTGGGACCTTCCATTCGCCTTCTGGCCGGCATTCAAGACAGTGACATTGTTTCAGATCTAGATCATTCTCACGGTGACAAACTGTAGGTCTCCCTTACCCCACACCCCAGATAGAAACAGCAGGTTTTTCCTGTGCTTTTGCTGAAGTCAGGTTTGAGACGCTCTGCCCTCAGTGGGGTCCTCTTCAGTGGAAGTGACATAACCCTATGGAACCTGGTGAGACCTGTACAATTGGTGAGGACACGTGTCTAGAAGGACCACAGGCCAAGAAGAGGCTTAGAGCATGGGAATTGGGTCAGATGTTAGAATGCCCTTCTTTGAGGTGAGGATAGTGGAAAAGACACCTGTTTTCTCGAGCTCTGATCCTTCATTCCTTCTTAATAGGTGCCTGCGGTCCCTAGAGCTTCTCTCCTGAACTCAATTCCAGGAAATATTGGATCTTTTATAAAAATGGTAATTTATACATTTCTGCTTCTTTTCCTATTTCACACACAAGGCATTTCAGGCTTGGTCTTTGACCAACACTCTCTGTCACTGGGCTATAGACAAAGAAGGACAACCTGAAAAAAAGCTGTGGAGACAGTGACTGTCATCTGCACTGGGCTATGCTGGGCACTTCCAACTCATGACTCCCAGTTTTAGTCTCGTGCCAGGCGGACCTCCTACCCCTGTTTTCTGGACAGAGAGATCCAGGTGAGATCCATGGCTTCCCCATGACTCTGTAACTGAGATTGGTGGGGTCACATAGCCTCGGGAAGCAAAGAAGGCTGGTGAGGGACACCTAGAGAGACAGGGTGTAAAAGAGAATCTGTGGGTCTGCGGTGTCTGCGTAGCATGTGTGTGGAGGGGAACCACAGACCCAGACGGTCAGGGAAAAAAAGAAGATTGTGAAACTAGGGGGGTTCCTAGAGAAAAGGCATGGAAGAAAAATAGAAGTATGATCTTCGCGTAGTTCTTCTGTAAGGAGATCCATGACCCCTCGGCCAGGACCCATTCATTCTCTCATTCGTAGGACAGAGCCTTGTCCATGAGTGGGTCCGTGCTTCCATTCACCAGACAGTAATTCAATCTCTTCTGTGTCTGCCACCGGGGTTCCAGACTTCTAAGTGCCCGTGACTCCTTCTCCCTCAGATCTCTACACCCAGTGTCTTGACGAATGCTGTGAATCTGTCCCACCCAACCTCTTCAGAATCCTTCTCTTTCTTCTCACTCATCTGTCCCTTCCCCCGCCCTATGATGTTTACGGACGATGGATTCTACGCCGGGCAGAGCACTGGGCACGGAGGACACAAATGCATGCTACTCGGGACCGCAAGAGTTAACAGGACAACCCCCCCCCCCCAACCCTTTGTCTCCCGAATGTCTTTCTGTTCTCTTCAATTCTAGTTTCCCCATTTCCAACCTCACTGGCATTCCAAATTTGAAACTTTTCCTAAAATGTTACTCTGATTACGTAAACCAGCTGCCTGGCATTTTTTCAAAGTTTCTTGAGCTCCACAGCCATCTCCCCAACATTATCTCCGTGTGTGCGGGCTTTCTAATCACTATCTCCCTCCATGTCTATTTTACACACACACACACACACACACACACACACACACACACCACTCTAACTGAACAGGAATTGTCAACACGGGAATTCCTACCTTCATGCCTGTTCCGTCCACCCTGTGTTCACTCCTCCTCAGCACTCCTCAATGTCCCTTTTTCATTTTGTCACTCTGGTGTGATTTCTCCTCTTATTTCCTATAGGTCTGCCTGTTTGGGGTTTTGTGTTTTGTATTATTTTGTATTTTTTTCCTGCTCTTTACGTGGCGTGCCTACGTAACCGCCACAGGACATGCTTTAGGAAGACTTGAACACCAATCTCAGAAAGGCCCTGGGGCATCAGTTTCCGTAGTGTAGTGGTTATCACGCTCGCCTAACACGCGAGAGGTCCCCGGTTCGAAACCGGGCGGAAACAGCAGCTTTCTTTTGGGTCCTGGGAGGAATCGCCAGCTCCTATTCTAGGCTGCCCCACCTGAAAGGAACGAGTGATAATTTCCCTTTGGTTGTGTTTTTGTTTCTGTCTTCACGACCCAGATAACCATCCTGAGATAGCTGGGCCGTCTTAGGCGGGTGTTCTGGACGAGTCCTTTCCCTGAGACGTGTCTTCTTCTAGTCCCGGAGATTGGGTACTCCACAGTTTTCCCGTGGCTGCTTTCTCCTCCTTTCCCTGGCAGGGGAAAAGGTACCCATCGCTCTCTGGCTCTGGGGCATCTCGGAGAAGATACGCCCTTAGTGATTCCGGATCTCATACGAAAGGCTCTGACATTTCCTGTATTGGGGGGCCGCCCAGAATAGTGAACACTGAAGTGGAGACCGGTAAGGTGAAAAACTGGAGAAGGAAGTGGAGGGGATGGGGAATTAGCTCAGGTGGTAGAGCGCTCGCTTAGCATGTGAGAGGTAGTGGGATCGACGCCCACATTCTCCAGATTTTACTGTTTTGACCCAACGCTCCAACTCACAATTCCACATTTTCCAACCCATTGAACTCACTGAGAAAATATTGGACACTTTGAACGCAGTAATTTGGATGCTCTTTCCATGCCTTGCTTCTGGGCAAGTTCAAGACCTTCCTTCTTTGTCTCTACCCGAGCTGGGTAGGGAGATCTACTATCAACTTATGATTTGTTTTCTGTTTCCTCAGAGGAGCTGTGATCCCAAGGGACACACCGTGTCGCTCTTTGTCTCCGTTTCTCCCGCAGCCTGGCCCTCCGTGCCGCTCGCTCCTCAGAAGCGCAAGACAGAGCAGAGTAAGGAAGGGCCCAACTTTCTCCTCAGTGGACTGAGATGGTGAACCCCAAGTAACCAGAAACGACTGGGGCAGACGCATGGGAAACGGACACATAACGTTGTTTATGAACTCTCGAGCGCACCGGGCGAGCTGTCGACAAGTGGCTCTGACCCTAAACCACACAGCATCGGCTTTGAGAGCCGCACTGAGCGGTAGCCCACTGCCCCCGTCCACACTGGCCGCTGGGGTGCACACACTCCAGAGATCTCCAAATAGTATCGTAAAGGCTTTGAAAATGGAGTGGACCTTGAAACCACGGCCCACAGAGGGCCGGTTGGTACTTGGAACTTGAACACAAGGCAACATACCCACAAAAACGAAGCGGGCACTCTTCTCCATGACATTTGAGTGACACACAAAGCCTTATAACATAATACTTAAATGGCCAGGTAATCATCCAAAGCGATTCAGCATACAAAGAACCAAGACAGTCTTCAGTCACTTGGAGGAGAGAATCAGCAGATGCCAATACTGAGATGACAGATCTTGGAATCATCTGACAAATACTTTAAAGCAGTAATGATTAAATGCTCCAAGAATTAGGGACAAGCGTTCTGTGAAATGAATAGAATGTTAGAAGATCTCAGCAAAGAATCTGAAGATGTACATCCAAGTTGCAACTTCAGAACTGAAAAGTGTACGAACCAAAATTATGAGTGAAAACACTGGATCGTCTCAATAACAGAAGCAGATGGCTCAGAAAAGTTCAGTGAATATGAAGACAGAACAGTATCAAGTACCCATTCTAAATGACAGAGAGAAAAGTGCATTTTAAAAGATGGACAGAGCCTCAGGGACAAATAGGAAAACAACAAAGAAATTATATCTACATCCTTGGAGACCCAGAAGAGGAGGAGAAAGAGGGCAGTGAAAAAAAAAAATAATTGACTTGTTATTGGCTGAAAATTTCCCCAACTTGGCAAAAGACATAAATCAGATTCAAGAAGTTGAGCAAACCTCAAGCAGGATAATGTGAATGTGAAGCAGACATATCACAATTAACCTGCTGGAAACAAAAGGTGGGGGGGGGGGGAAATCCTGAAAGCATCAAGACAAAAACCAAACGGAAACTACAATCTGAATGATGATGCATTTCTCATCAGAAACCATAAGGACCGTAAGGAAGTGATATAACATCTATTAAATGCTGAAAGAAAGACCTGTTAACCCCAGGAGGCTCAGTAGAGCAAAACTATCTTCTGGACATAAAGCTGAAAGAAATACCTTCTCACTTAAAGGTAAAACTGAGAGAATCCACTGCTAGCAGAAGTGCTAGAAAAGAATTAGTAAAATGGTGAGACGAGAAAAACGATACCAGAAGGAAACTTAGATACAAAGAATGAATGAACAATAGCAGAGACAGGACATATCTAGGTAAGTGCGATACACTGTTATCCTCTCTTGAGTTCTTTAAAGCATGGCTGATGACCGAAAGTGAAAATTACAACATGTCTGCTGGAGTTTTCACTGCATCCCTGTGGACTATACAGACAACATCAAGAGGTTATGGCAAAGAAAGTAAAGGGTAGTGAGGTTTCTGTCTTTAACTTGAATGGTAATTTAATGATTCTAAGTATACTGTGAAAAGTTCAGTATGCATTATGGTAATCGCTGGGTCACTTACTGACATTTAAATAAGCCAAAAGTCGGTGGCTAGAGGAACAAAGGAGAATGAAAAACAAAGGGAACAAACCATTAATCAATTAACTACTAAACTGACAGGCAAACCTCTCAAAATATCATAAAATTAAATGTAAATAATCTAAACATATCAACCAAAAGTCAGAGATTGTCAGAATGTATTAAAATAGATTTCTCACTGGAATAAACTCACTTCAAATGTACTCATATCTGAGATTAAACGTTATACGCAATAACTAGGATTTAAATAAAATTTTGAAAAAAAATAAGTTACACGCAAGATTAAATGTTATATACAAGACTGAAAGTAAAGAAAGGGGAAATACCCCGTGCAATAAAAAAAGGGGAAAGGTACACCATGCAAGCATTAATCCAAAAAACGGAAGCAGGCATATTAGTATGAGTAGATTTCAAAGCAACGAACGTTTCCAGGTATAAAGAGAAATGTTACATAATCACAAGGCGTCGGCTCACCAAAGGAATAACTGCGTATTCCCTACATGTGCGTGCCCCTGGCCACAGAGCTTCAAAACGCATCAATAAAAGCTAATCAATCTGAAAAGAAAAATAGAAAAATCCACAATGATAGTCGCAGACGTCAACACTCCTCTCTCATGGATTGATGGGTCTAGTAGCTAACAAATCAACAGACACAGTGAAGAACTGAACACCATCCACGAGCTAATTGACCTTATAGAGCAAAATCGCGAAATAGACATGTTCCCTGGTGGACTGGGGAGACCCTGGGTCCTGGGGCCTTGACCCCGTCAGACCCAAAGGAGCTGCTGAAGGTTCCTGGTCTTGTCTGGAGAAGGAATTCAAGGACAGACATGAGGTACATGGGACAAGCCACACAAGCAGGAAAGTTTCTTGAAGTGAAAAGTACACTGTGGAGATATGAGAGGGGTGAGAGAGAGAGAGAGCTGCAGGCCCTGGGGTTGGGGGTTCCATCCTTTACTGACAGTTGTTAACTAGGGGACAGAATATTCATCACTTGGGGGCCGGTTTCACACTTCTCCTCCTCACGTGCTCAGGGTTTCCTGTCCTGGCGCCGCCATCTTGGGCCCATCTGGTGTGATGGGGCTTCTCGGGGACTGAGGCCCAGACAGGCCTCTGACCTTCCCCTCAGCTGGGCACGGCCTCCCCCATGCTGGCCTCCAGGCTTCCTCTTAGAGCCTAACTAACTGCCTACTGTGACAGACAGAAGGGCCAAAGAGTTGAGAGAAGAGCAAGATCATAGCAAAACTAAGAAGTCAAGAGTGGTCGCAGTGTGGCAGAGTGATATTAATGAAAGCGATGGTTTAGGGTAATTTATCGGTAAACGTCACGGAGACCGCTAGTGGGGAAACCGAAGGGGGTCATTTCTGGCCCACATCTATCCTTCCCTCTCGCGGGGTCTGAAGCGGTCAGATTCCTCTCTCCCATCTTCCGGCCTCACCCCAGTTCAACCTTCTAGACTTTCCCTGACTTTGGATCTACTGGACACGCTCTGTCCTGATCCTGGTACCTCCACCTTGATTCTCGGACACATAGAGCCTTTCCGAATGAGCCTCAAGGATACATTCGGTGAAATGGGACCAGTTGCCACGTAGTGCAGTCTACCCCCTCACTCGACCTCCAGGCACTGGGTTGAGACAGCATGGATCTCACAGGCCCGTAAGGTCCATTTGAAGCCCCCTTCGCAGCACTCTTTCCCTCTTTCTTTCGGTCTTCAGTCATTAAGGCAGACTTTTAAAAGTACTTAGCACACGGCAATAAGCATCCCGCCCCGAGGCTCTTACAACCTGATGGGGAAGATACCTGAGCAACAGACATTCACCACCTGGTAAACGTCACAAGACAGATGTCCTCCGGCACCTCTGGGAGTTCTGGGAGAGAGCTGGGAGAGGCAGCAGGGGCCAGATGCCTCCCACAAGACGGCTTTGGGTGTGACAAGTAGCTGGACTAGCAACGAGCAGTGAACGTTTGGGCGTCCGTAGGAGACACGTCCGAAAGTCCGGTACCCCCGGAGTCAAGTGCGGGGGAAAAGAGGAAATGGGAATCAAGAATGGGGCAGAGGCTAGGGCCTGACTTGCTCTGAAAGACTTTACGCACCTGCTCAGGCCAAGGACAGCCCGGCCGAGTAAGCAGATGCATAAGGAGAGAAATTCAGCCGAGACCCGTCACGACGGGGAAGCTTCGGACAGCTTGGGAAATGTAAAAAGATGAGAAGCCCAGCGTTTCTGTTGTGCACGCCGCGCCTGATTTCGGTTCCCTTCTGGGGCCTCAGATCTTTTCCGTTCCTTTCCCCCTCGATGCTCCCAGGACAAGAAACCGGAAGCACAAAAGCACAGTCGACAGCCCTTTGCCCGGTCAACATCCCTGAGCACACACCAATTCACCTTCCTGTCCTCTCACGGGTTTTTAGGAAGCGGGGACAAAAGCCACACGTGGCCCGTACGGGGATCGAACCCGCGACCTTGGCGTTATTAGCACCACGCTCTAACCAACTGAGCTAACCGGCCAGCTGCGGGGGCAGCCCTCCTACACTCAGCTAGACACTAAGGTGACATTCCGATCCCTTCCAAAGGAAGTTTCCTTTTCAGACTCATCTTGGAGCTTGGAATTGGAAGAAGTTGCGATCCCGGTTTCCTGTAAGCCCGAAATTTCAGTTACAATACAGTGGTCCACGGGCAAGTTCACATGTCACCTGCTCGGGTGTCCCATGACCGCCCTCGGTGAAAGGCAGCCTCGGCCCCCGCATCCTCCCTCCGACGGGTCGCTTGCTTTGCTCGCGGAGCTCGCCCCCCGGGAGGAAATCACCCCTGCTCTCCGCCTGCGCCTCGTGGCTTCCAGCGCAGTCCGCATCGTGCTCTCCACCCGTTGTCCACTACAGGCAGGACTCAGCTCGTCCCCCCTTTGCACCGAATTCGGGAAAGCCCTCCCACGTTTCTCTTTGCAAAGGTCACTTTGCACAAGCACGTCCCACGCGGTCCTCGCGCGCACTGCTGCTCCGTGACCAGGTGCAGGCCTCGGGCAGCTGCGCACACACTCCGCGCCGAGGCTCCTGCACCCCGAGGACGCGCCCGCGGGGGCCCCGCGGCTGTTCCGAGGACGGTGCTGACGTCCCCGGCCGGCCGGCCGCTTCTGGCGCAGGAACTCCCCGGGATTCCGTTCCGGAAGCTTCTGCGAGGCCGGCTAACGGGGCGGGCAGAGCAGCCCGGGGCCCAGGACCCAGCAGGACGCGGCGACGAGCGCGTCTCCGCCGGCGGCCTCCCTTCCGCGACAGGCGCGGGGCCTCGGGCCTGGACGGTCCGCCAGGGTCCCCAGCCTTCGCGCGGCCGTCGGACTGGACCGCTTCCCAGGTCACGTGCCACAGGCTGGCCTGTCTTTCCACCCCTGCTTCCTGAAGTCCGTCCAGGAGCTGCCGGCGTCTGAGCTCTCCCGGGGCGGACGCTCTCTGCCTCCCGCCTCTCCCCTCCCCTCCCTGCCCTCCCTGCCCTCTCTCCTCTCCCCGCTCCCTCCCCTCCCCCTCTCCCCCCTCCCTCTTCTCCCTCCCCTCCCCCCTCTCCATCTTCTTCCTCCTCCTTGC
>CM053577.1:139197116-139303789 GCA_028646485.1 Cryptoprocta ferox | reverse complement strand
TGAGGAAGCACATACCCTCTCGGTTGCTCCTGTCTGGTCTAAAGACGAAGCCCAACGCGGGGGAGGAAAGGACAGCCAAGGTAAACACTGCGGAAATGGGCGACGCTGTTGCGCTGTCACCCTGGGCCGGAGCGCGGGGCCCCTGGAACCTGGCGAGCAGGTCAGCCCCACTCCTCAGGCGGACTAACGGGGGCGGTAGACTCCGCACAAACCTTGCGGGTGGCACGAGTGTGTCTTCCTGTGTGACGCACCCCGCGGCTGTCCAGAATCTCCGGAGACCAGCCTTTTGCCGCGTGTCCTTATTATCATTTTTTCCCTGGGAATTTCCCCCGCGAAAGAACGGGACGCAGAGAAAAGCCCTTCCTTCTCCAGGCCTCCCAGCTTTGAACTTTGTCACCAGCCCCGGGGGGCATCCCAGCCCCCAACCCCAGGGGGCATCCCAGCCCCCAAGGGGCAAACGCCTCAGAACCTGGAAAAAAAAAAATGAAACAGGTATTTTTGGGCTGTCGGAAAACAGAAACAAGACGCGTTGGCCAGCACGTGGAGAAAGGGAACCCTGATGCGCTGTGCCTGAGAAGGCAAACCGGTGCAGCCACTGCGCAAAACCGTAAGGAGAGTCTTTAAAAAATTAAAAATAGAACTATCATGGGATCCAGTAGTTCCACTACTGGGTATTTACCCAAAGAAAATGAGAACATATGTGAAAAGGTAGATGCACCCCTGTGTTTACCGCCGCAGATTTACACTAGGCCAGATGTGGCAGCACCCAGGGTCTCTCCAGGACTGAGCGCTTAAGGACGTGGTGGGTGTGTACACAATGCAGCATCAGCCGTAAAATAAAAGAATGAGACCTGGCCATTTGTGTCAACGTGTGTGGACATTGAGGGCATTCTGTCAGGTGAAGAAAGTCAGAGGACAAATACCAGGTAGACTTCACTTATATGTGGAATCTAAGAAAACGAAAGAGCAAAGAGACAAACAAAAGACTCATAAACACAGAGGATAACCAAGTGGTTGAGGAACTGCAGGAGGGGGATTAAGAGGCACGCAGTTCCAGTTAGGAAACAAGTCGGGGAGATGAAGGTGCAGCCCGGGGAACGAGTGAATGATCCTGTAATGCCCTGTACGGCGGCCACCCGGAGACGAGCGCGGAGTGACGCGCACAGTCGTGGCGTCCCTGCGCGCCCGACACTAACGGAACGTTGTGTGTCGACCATACCTCAGTGGTGGTAGTAACAGCAGTTGGGAGGAGGAAGGCAGGGAGCAGGGAGGGAGAGAAAGAGGCAGGGCATCTCCAGCCCGGGGCGCCCGCGGAAGTTCCGGGCCATCAGAGGTCGCCCCACTCTCGGGTCGGTAGGGAGGCGGGGAGAGAGACGCGGCCGCCCCCGCCCCCGCCCCCAGCCCTAGGCCGGCAGAGGGGAGACGGGAGAGAGCCTGGGGCTGCGGGCCCGCGTGGGCGGGGGGGGGGAGGGGTGGCCAGAGCTGCAGATCTCGGCTCCAGCGGAGAGTCGCGGGGTGCAGGCGGCCCCGCGCCCCGACGCCCCTGTTCCTCCGCCCCCCCTCCCCGCCCTCAGGGCCCACCCCTCCGAGGCCGGGCCGGGCGACCTCTCTGCGGGTCCCCCGGGGCCGAGGGGCGCGGGCGGCCCGCGATCGCTGCGAGGCCGGGGTCCCCCGCGCGCCCCGGGCCACAGGCGCCGACCCCGCGCCGACGCGCCCTGGGTCCCGTCCCCAAAGCGAACCCCCGCGGCTCCCCTTGCTTCTCGGAGGGGGCGTGTCTGAAGGCCGCAACCTGCCTCTGTTAATTAATAGGCAGAGGAAGTCGCGAACCCCACTCAAAACTGCCCTGCCTTCTTCCGTGAGGACACGCCTTCTCTGCCTCTTTCACGAAGTCTGGGAATCAGATTGCAATGTAAACAATCCCACAGCACAGAATTTCTCATGGTTAGCTCTTTTCCGTTTAAATATGTACGAAAGTAGAATGAGAATGTGAAATTAGTGAGTTAATAAGGTGCAAACAGTATTATGAATGGAAATAATCTAGACACTGTTTTGGTTTTTAGATTTAACAATTAAACGTCAATCATCACTAAATAGAATTTATATTTTAAAATGTAATAACAAAGCGAGATTGCAATTGGCAAAAGCTTCCCACAGTTTCTTTTTTCATACCTTCCTGTCTCTGCTTCTCCCCCCCCCCCCAGGCTCCCAACCCCCGCACCGAGCAGGATTCCTGTCACCCGGGGAACTCAAAACTTGGATTGATGACTGGTTCATGGGAGGTGACTTTGGAGTAGGGCATGAAATCAGATGGGTAATTCTCACTGCTTCACATCAATAAAATAAAAGTCTAGAAACATATGATCATTTCAACGGATGCAGAACACAGTATTTGGCAAAATCTAGAACCCTCATCAAAATTTCCTTAATTTAATAAAGGATGTCTTTTTTAAGAATGTTTATCTATTTATTTTTGAGAGAGAGAGAGAGAGAGAGCGCCTGCTCAAGTGCAGGGGAGGGGCAGAGAGAGAGAGAGAGAGAGAATCCCAAGCAGGCTAGGCGCTGTCCGCACGAGAGCTGGACACAGGACTCAATCTCACAAACTGTGAGATCATAACTTGAGCCGAAATCAAGAGTGGGCTGCTTAACTGACTGAGCCACTCTGGTCCCCCTTGATAAAGGACTTCTTGAAAAAAAAAACAAAACACCACAGGTAACATCATACATAATGGTAACAACTTTCCCCTAAGAATAAAATAAGGGTGTCCACGCTCACCACTTCTATTGAATTGTTTTAGCCAATTCTTAAATCCTCTAGTCCATTTTTAGTCTTTTAGCCAAAGGACTGTCTCTGTTTGCAGATGACATGATCTTGTATGTAGAAAATTCTACAGAGTTGACTAAAAGCTATTAGAATTAATAAACAGGTTCAGAAAGTTTGCAGGATAAAACATCAACATAAAAAATCAACTATATTTCTATATGTTTGCAATAAATGCTTTCAAAATGAAATCAAGAAAATAATTTACAATAAATCCTTTAAAAATTAAATACTTTGCAATAAACTTAACAAAAGAAGTCCAAAAGTTATCCTTTAAAGACTGTTCAAAGAAATCCAGGTAGAAATAAATGGAAACATACCTTGTGTTCATGGCTTGAAAGACTTACCATTGTTACGATAGTGATACTTCCCAAATTGACTGACAGAGTCGATGCAATCCCTATCAGAATCACAGCTGACTTCTCTGTAGAAATGTAGGAGCTTATTCAAAAATTCACATAGAATTGCAAGGGACCCAAAGTAAGCAGAGCAATCTTGAAAAAGAACAAGTAGGGAACTCAGACTTCCTGATTTCAAAATTCACTACAAAGCCATGGCCAATGGCACTTAAGACAGCGTACTAGCACGGGACAGACGTATGGATCGGCATACTAGAATTGAGAGTCCATAAATAAACCCGTGCATCTATGGTCAGTTGAGTTTTGACGAGGGTGTTAGGACTCTTCAATGGGAAAGGAAAATCTGTCCAGCAAAGGGTGCCGGGACAGATGGAGAGGTACATTCAAAAGAATGACGGTGGACCCTTAACTCAGGCCACATGCAAACTTTAACTCAAAGTGGATCAAAGATTTAAATTGAGAGCTAAAACTATAAAACTCTCGGAAATCGTAGGGGTAGGGGCGCCCGAGTGGCTCAGTGGGTTAAGCGTCATGGGTTCGAGCCCCGCGTCAGGGCTCTGTGCAGACAGCTCAGAGCCTGGAGCTGCTTCCGATTCTGTGTCTCCCTCTCTCTCTGCCCCTCCCGCACTCGTGCTCGGTCTCTCTTTCTCAAAAATAAATAGCATTCAAAAAATTGTAGGGGGAAATCTTCATGATTTTGGATTTGGCGAAAGATTCTTAGACGTGACCTGCAAGCACAAGAGAGAAAAGAAAAAAAAACGAGTAAGTTAGACTTCATCAGTCAAAACTCTAGTGCCTCACAGGACACACGGGAGTCAAAAGACAATGCACAGAATGGGAGGCAATACTTGCCAATCACATATCTAATAAGGGTCTTGTACCCAGCATGGATAAGAAACTCTTATGAATCAACAATAAAAGATGCTATGTATGCAGATCAGAATGAGAGTGAATTCCTGCCGTCTACGAATGTAACAACCTAATGAGGAAGATAAGCAGGCAAACCACAGTTATGAGACAGTGTAGCCCCTGACTGAGAAAAACCTATCACAGACTCCTGAGAAAAACCTATCCCCGTCACTGCATCGAGGGGTGAAGGAGAGTGTGTAGGGAGAGGAGAGTGTGGGGCTGTTTCAGGCAGCCGGAAATAATGCCAAGGCCGGGAGTAGATTCAGCAACTGGTTTTCACTTGTTTTGAAGAGGTAGAAACAGTTACGTGTGAATTCTGGCAGGAAAATGATGCTGGATATATATTCAACGTTGAGATACTAAAGGCCGAAGAATTCTAACTTTATGATGATAACAGTAGGCGGTAGGCGGTCATTCAACACTTGTAAGAAGTGAGTTTCATAACTAGCTTTGCGGTTGAAAGAACACTCTGGAGTTGTGTCCTATGAAGAAAAAATTGAAGGGGGAAATCTATGTAATAGATCTGTAGTTCTATTTTTAATATTTTGAGGAACCTCCACACTGTTTTCCAGAGTGGCTGCACCAGTTTGCATTCCCACCAACAGTGCAAAACAGATCTTCTTTCTCCGCATCCTCGCCAACATCTGTTGTTGCCTGAGTTGTTAATGTTTGCCATCCTGACGGGTGTGAGGTGGTGCCTCAGTGTGGTTTTGATTTGTGTTTCCCTGAAGATGAGTGATGTTGAGCATCTTTACATGTGTCTGTTGGCCATCTGGATGTCTTCTTTGGAAAAGAGTCTATTTCATGTTTTCTGCCCATTTCTTCACTGGATTATTTGTTTTTTGGCTGTTGAGTTTGCTAAGTTCTTTATAGATTTTGGATACTAACCCTTGTTCTGATATGTCATTTGCAAATCTCTTCTCCCATTCCATTGGCTGCCTTTTAGTTTTGCTGTTTGTTTCCTTCGCTGTGCAGAAGCTTTTTATCTTGATTAGGTCCCAAGAGTTCAGTTTTGCTTTTGTTTCGCTTGACTCTGGAGACGTGTCAGGTAGAAAGTTGCTGTGGCCAAGGTCAAAGAGGTTGTTGCCTGACTTCTCCTCCAGGATTTTGATAGTTTCCTATCTCGTGTTTAGGTCTTTCATCCATCTTGACTTTCTTTCTGTGTAGGGTGTAAGAGAGCGGGCCAGGTTCATTTTTCTGCATGTCGCTGTCCAGTTTTCCCAGCACCACTTGCTGAAGAGACTGTCTTTATTCCACTGGATATTCTTTCCTGCTTTGTCAAAGATGAGTTGGCCATACGTTTGTGGGTCCATTTCTGGGTTCTCTATTCTGTTCCATTGATCTGAGTGTTTTTGTGCCAGTCGCATACTGTCTTGATGATTACAGCTTTGTAATACAGCCTGACGTCTGAAATCGTGGCGCCTCCAGCTGTTTTCTTTCTCACGGCTGTGTTGGCTATTCGGGGTCTTTTCTGGTTCCATACTGGTTTTCTGGTTTAGGATTGTTTGTCTAGCTCTGTGCAGAATGCTGGTGTTACTTTTTTATAGGGATTGCGAAACTGTTCTATATCTTAGCTGTGTGTATACGTTTGTCAAAATTCATTGAACTACACACTTAAAATGTCGAGTTTACTGTATATAAATTATGCCTCAATCATGTTGGTATTTTTGTAAATCGGCACCACAATATGGACCACCGTAAAATAAATCACCATAAACGAGTCCCCAGTCCAGCTACTTCTTTAAAAAGGGGTTGCCAGATCCAATGATCTAAACCCCAGTAGAAAAGCGCTGCACTCCAGGCTCCAGGAGGAAATCGACAACAGCAGGTGTCATCCCCCTGACGCAGAAACCATGAATGACTCAGACAACAGATAAAAGATGAATTATTTGAAGGAACAGTGAGTGGAAAGATGCTAGGGCTTATTACCGGACGTGGACGTGCGGGGTGGGTGCAGGAGGTGTTGCGGCTCTGCGAGGCGCCCAGCGAGCGTGCTGACCTCGACCCTCGCGCTCCCGGCCGCAGGGCGCAGGGGAAGCAGGGCTGGGGCGGCTCCCCGCGCGGCTTTGCTCCTCTCCCTCCTCCCGCGCAGGGCTGCTCGGGGCCTCCCGGGCCCCAGGGCGTCTTCGAGAAGCCCCGGGCCCCGCTCGGTCCGGTAGGGCAGCTTCCCGAGGGTCTGAACCACCTGGAAACTAGAAAGTGGCACCGGAATGGAACTCGTGTCAAGGTCATAAAAACAGGCTGAAAGGCGCGGGCGGAAGGGGGAATTAGCTCAAGCGGTAGAGCGCTCGCTTAGCATGCGAGAGGTAGCGGGATCGACGCCTGCATTCTCCAGTTTTGCTCCCCGCCGCTCTCCCCCACTTCCGGGGCTGCACCTGCGGCCAGAGGTGCCAGGCCCTGAGCCCCTCGCCTCCTCGGCGTGCTCTGTGCTGGCTCAAAAAGAAAATAAGCAAACAAAAAACACCCCTAAATGTTACACACACGAACAAAAGGAACAGATGATGGGCCAAAATGTCTTTTACGCATATCTTTGGAGCCTCAGCTCAAAGTTAATAAAACACTTTGGGAAAAGCAAACTTTCTCCTTTGGGGGGTCCCAAGTGTGAGGAACAGCCTGAGAAGTGTGTCAGGAGGCACAGGCAGGAGAGTCTGGATCTTCTTATTGTTTAGTGTTTATTATTCTTAATAAAAACACGTTTTCTATTTTATGGATATTATATTTTCTTATTTTATTACAACACCGTTTTATTATTTTATTCACAGTGACAACGCATGGTCAGGTGACAGATGTAAATCTGTCTCCTCTCAGATTGTCTGAGGGTTGGCTAAGTATCAAGAGAGGAAAGAGAGGGAAGGAAAGAGACATTGGGAAGGACGACGCGGGGAAAGGTGTGGGCTGGCATATTAACCCTACTGTCAGATGCGCCCTCGCTCAGCAATGTGGGAGATGCCTTATCCATCTCTCTGGATGTGCTGATGTGCTCCAGATAAACTGGGAACCGGATTTTCTCAACCGAGAGGAAGCACATTTTAAAAATGTACTTTTGAAATTGCAACATTATCCCATTTTACTAAGAAACTGCGTGACGTTCCACATTAACCACAAGTCCCAGCCTTAGCAGCGTCCTGCTGAAGGGGCATAAGGTCCCGGCACTGGGCTCTGGGAGACCCCGTGGGTCCTCGGGGCTGGGCCAGGATCTGTCCCTGTCTTCACCCTTTCTTCCTCTTTCCCATCTCCCAAATCTCTTTCTCTGACACCACTCGATTCCTCTCAGCATTGCCCTATATTGATCATAGTAGAAAAGCATTTTTATTGATTAAACGCGCTTTTCTATTTCCTCATTTGTAAATGCACGCCGTAAGTGTTATAAATAATAATGCATGTTGTTGAATGTGTACCTCATGTGAGAATCCCATCCTTAGGATGTACAGTCCCCATAATCTGGGCCCATGAAAGAGGACCCCGAGGTTGGCCCAAACCACCTACCGTCCCAGGAAGGCCAGTGGCTAACGCCTGCACACACGCCCCCTCCCCCTCCCCTGTGGCTCCTACTTCCCCCAACCACATTTCCGTCCCTCACAGGGATTCCTGTGGATTTGTCTAGCCCTGACTCAAGCTTCTCCTTCACTGTCTAGTCTTTATTGATCTCAAATTACTCTCCCCTTCAGGGCTCCTAACTACCTGTATGGCATTTCTCCAAACAAGAGAACCTACTTGGTTGAGAAACAAACGAAATCCACCACAACTCGGGCACCGTTGAGCTCACTTGGCCTTCGCTGAGATGACAAGGGAAAGAGTCTGCTGCTGGCCTGCGGGACCGAAGGGCTAGGCAGCCATGAGAAAGGTGGTTGCAGAGCCGAGCAAGAGAAAGTGGGGCGGGGATGGAGGAAGAAGAGACCGAAGAGCAACGTACAGCCTCCATCCGGTTTCCCTTTTGACCATGCGCGCCTTGAGGTCAGTGGCAGGAAATTTCCGTAAGCTTTTTTGTGTGGAAAGCGGAGCCGGTAGGCTGTCTCTAGATATGCTGCCTGCATTAACACATGGACAGCGTCAGGGACAGGGCCTCGGCCACAGTACTTGCTCAGTTAATATCAACTGCAGTTTCCGTATAGGTCACTGGCCTCATCCTCTGGGCCTGGTGCTAAATCAGTGCTTCAGGCACGAGTCTACAGATTAGGATTAAAATTCTGAACACACAATAGTGGCTCCACCCCAGGCGCCCTACCCTCCGTGAGGTCACCTCGGACAGAGCTGCGCAGGGCCCCCGGGGCCGCTCTTCCCCCAGGACCAGACACTGGCTCGGGCCTGAGGTGCTCTCTGGGACTGGACGGCCCACGGGAGGGAGGGGGCCTACCAGGCCTCGGTGGGCGTGAAGGCTCGGGGAAGGCTGTGAAAGGGAAGAGTGGGACGTGCCCTGGAAAGGAGACGGGGAGGCCAGGGCCCTTCCAGGCATGGGAGCAGTGGGAGTGGAGGGTCTGCAGGGCGGGGGCGGGGGGGAGGAGGATATCTTATATCTTTCTTACGTAACCCCAGACACCTACCTACATGTTTCTGAAACTTGGCCTTCTTCTACCCACCAGCAAGGAGCCCTACCTCTTCCCTGCTCCAAAATGTGCCTTGAAAGCACGGTGCGCCATTTGAACAGACGCCATTCTCGGAGAATGGTCTTCCCTGTAAGAGGACGTCCGTGTCTAGGAAACCTGGTATATTTTTCCTCAGTGACCACGAAGGGTCAGCTCGCTTTCCTCTCGATTCCTTCCAGATCTCGTACAGCACTCAGGGGGGCAGTTTGGCCAAATCTATCAAAATTAACCTAGCAGCTGCACTTCTAGGAGTTCATGCTACAGACAGTCTTACATGTGCCAGGAGACGTGTATCAGATCACAACTGCAGCCTCACTTGTAACGTCAGGGGCCCGGAACCTCCCGAAAGACTCTCAGCAGCAGAGCAGTTAAAGAAAACATGGCAAATGCATACAACTGAATCTCCGGCGGACTTGCCAAGAGGGAAGAGGAGCCCAAGAGGAAAAGTAAAGAGATCCACGGTCCATTGTCAAAAGCAGCTTTTCACAGAATGTATAGCAAGGAACCAGATACATAAAAATACACTTAGGTTCACAGATACCTTCTGGTACATTCCTTAGGCATCTCGGGAAATACACATGAGCATTTGCTAACTTTGACGGCATTTGGGGTAGGGAATTGAACGTGGGGAACACCGGCGCTCTTTGGAAAACCTCTTGAATATTGAACTGTGTTAATTTGTTACTGATTCAAAAACTATATAAAATTTAAAAGGAAGGGGCGCCTGGGGGGCTCCATCAGTCAAGCGTCGAACTCTTGATTTCAGCTCAGGTCATGATCTCGCGGTTCGTGGGATGGAGCCCCACGTCAGGCTCTGCACTGGCAGCACCAAGCCTGCTTGAGATTCTCTCTCTCCTTCTCTCTCTGCCTTTCGCCTGCTTGCTCGCTCTCTCTCAAATAAACTTTAAAGAATTATTAAAATTGAAAAAAATAAAAGTAAGGAAACTGCCCCAATAGTCTCTACACTTTCCTATTTTTCAAAAGGAAAAAAAAAGGCAAATATGAATTTGTCATATTCTTTATCCCCAGCCTCACTGACTTGCTCTTATGATGCCCAAGGCTGGGCCCGGGTAGTGACGAGGGGAGAGAGGGGGAGCTCTAAGGCAGGTGGCCTCACTGCCTCCCACGGGGCTCCGATGGCCTGAGGGCCAGGCGGGGTCCTCGGCTAGGCCGCCAAAGGTCCACAGGAGTGACAAAGTGCAGGTGGCAGAAACTGCAAAGCTAGCATTTATTCCCCCAGTGCTCAGGCCCTCGGCGTGGAAAGATCAAACAGTGCCTGCTGGCAGGAGGGATTTCAGGGAGGTAACAGAATGTGGCCAGTGCGACATCTCCCCCCCACCCCTGCAGACCCGGAACTGTAACCAGATGGAGCTTCAGCCCTGAACGCGCCTGTGGCTGCTAAGGCCATACCTGCCATTCCATCCAGACATAATGCCCTTCCATCCCCCAGTCTGAACCCTAGGACGAGGGACCTCCTGCAGGTCTAACAGGCCCTAGATCAAGTCTTTGTCAGGCTGCCCCCAGTCCCCAAAGCTCAATTAATCACTCTTTTAATTGAGCCATCTAAATATCATATTCAGGGGCGCCCCTGTGACTCAGTTGAGCGTCTGAATCTTGGTTCCGGCTGGAGTCATGACCTCACAGTTCATGGGTTCAAGCCCCATGTCAGGCACATGTGTGGAGCCTGCTTAGGATTCTCCATCTGCCCCCCCCCCCCGCCCCCGGCTCTTGCTCTCTCTCTCTCTCTCTCTCAAAATAAATACAGAAAGCTAAAAAAAATAAATAAATAAGTAACACATTCACTCAGTAAGTGTGGAATTTGTGGGATGAGATCTCTGTGGCTGCCAGGATTATGCAGGGACAATGAGATTGCTAGGCAGCAAAAGTCAGCACTGGAAACTGAGGTAACTGAGCCAAGGGAGAGACATGCAGCCCCGGAGCTCAAGGGAAAGCCCACTGCCGCTGCTCCGGGCCAGCTGATGGCCTGTTGGAGGATGAGATGGAGCTGGGACAGTGTGACGGGAGCACAGCGGGCCAACAGTACTGTTGGGGCGGGGTGGGGGGATCAGGTAAGAGTGAGAAGCAGGAGCGTAAATGACAGTCTCCAGACAGTGCAGGGTCCCCATCTGTTCCCAGATGGGTCTTGTAGCATCAAAAATTAAAGCTGACCCTTGATTTCTTTCCACCGATTATTTTGTTCAGCAACTTAAATAAACAAACCACTACCAACAACAACAAAAACCCACCACATTCCTTTCTATGTCTAAAGGACAGAATGTCCAATTGGCACTTTAAACCTTTTAAAAAAGTGCTTACGTTGAATTACATATAAATGATCATTTTTCCTGTATACAGGGTTTTTCCACTTACACGTGGGCGAGGCACCCCGGACGGGATGTGCACACACAGAGCTTGGAATGGCCTTCCCCCAAGCCACCTCCCGGCCAGCCACAGCAGCTGATAATCAGAACTTCTGATGACACGGAAGGAGATTCTGGAATACCTGTACGAACTACCCTGGCAGTTCCTGATGTGGTCTTCCCCCCAAGGGACATGCTCCCTTCCCTGAAACTGGGAGCTGTGCCCTGTGTTGGAGACAAGAGAGCAATCGACTGTCCTCACGCCCCTGCCCCGGGCACTCTCTGGGATGTTGGGCAGTTATTAGGTCCCCACTTCACCTTGGTGGCCTTAAAAGTCAAGGGGGCATGGCATTTGTGGGTCCGAAAGAGGTGATAATTTCTTACGATCCAGGGACGAAGCCTTTCCCAGGACATCCCCGTGGCCTCAGCATCACCCTCAGAAATCTTGGGACTTGGGCTCCTAACTGAAGTCGTGAAAAGCTTGTGAGAAAGCGCCCAAGCAGGGACTGTCCCACTGCTCAGTCCCGCTGAGTCCCTTCCCCCGGCTGTCTAGACCCCAGTAAGTTCTGAGATCGGATGCGGTGGAGTTGCTTTTCCGCTGGGAAGCTTGTGCACGTTGGTTTCCATCTCCGGGAGCCTGTAAAACAGAAGGGGAACAACTGTCTGGGTCGTGTGTGTGGCACAGAGAACGGCCGCTTTCCTGAAGCCAGTGCCCCGGACTGGCACTGCAATCGAACAGGGAGGCCTGGCGGTGGTGAAGGGCTCCCAGGCAGGTGGGTTAACGCTCGGCTAAGGACAGGCCTCGCAGCACGGAGTCCCCTCCTCTCTTCCTGCCTGAGTTCCGTTTCTGTCAAGTCCACCGGGTGTCGCAACCTCCCTTGGCCTGACTCGGCCCCCTGCACCCCTCGGCGCGAGCCAGGGTCTGTTCTGAGACTTGCTGGCCCTCTTCCTCCCTCCCGCCCCCCCCCCCAAGGGTGGCGTCCACGCAAACCCCGGGTCCAGTTCGCGGAGAGGCGCCGTCCGCGCTGCAGCGGGGTGCTCACGGCCGCGGTCACCGGGGCGCCCCCGCGCGGCCGGGACCGTCGTGCTCCCCGAGCACCCCCTTCCCCTGCGCTCCCTCGCGGCGCGCGCGCAGCCCGTGGGAGCGGCGGGCGAGTCCTCGCCAGCTCTGCGGCGCGCGCGCAGCCAAGCGCGGAAAAACGGCAGAAAGACGCCACAGGCTACGCTTCGAAGACGTCCGATTTCTCCCTGTCCTCTGCGCCCATGACACCGAGAGCAAGAAAAGCAGCCCAGCGCCGGCCCCCGCGGCGATGTCAGGGGAGGGCAGTGCTCGCGGGTCCCCGCCCGGTTTCCCGGGACCCACGGGCTCCCGAGCCTCACCCGCAGCCGGGCCCGCACCTCCGGGACGCGGATCGGACGGAGGGGGACCCCGGCGCCCGCCGTGCCAAAGCTCCGCATCTCAAGTCGCGCCATGCTCCGGATTCGGGACGGGAGACGCTAGGTCCCAGCTCGCCGAGGATGCTCCATCACCTCGTCTCTAAAACGGGGAAGGGAACACGCTTCGGGACAAAAACACTTGCCCTCTCTGAGGCTCGAACTCAGGACCTTCAGATTATGAGACTGACGCGCTGCCCACTGCGCTAAGAAGGCGATGACACCTTGCCTCTGGTTAGACTTTAAAAGAATCATCCGATTCCTGGAAACCATGACGTGCCCACCCAACGGTTGTGCTTGACCTTCGGCCCGCATTTTGCGTCTTACTTTCTGTTGCTCTGGATCGTCTTTTCCCCGGAGACACGAATGACTTTTTTACCGCCCACAATCTCTTCTGTTGGGAGTAGTAGACTCACTAAATAGAGTTGAATACCTCCCAAATATCTCCGTAGTCTACACTTTTCTGTCCATTTAAATCTGCATTTCCACCTGTGTCACCTGAGATATTCCCCTCGAAATACCGCAAACTGATTTGATAAGTCTCCATGTTTTCTCCACCTCCAGGCAACCAAAAAGTCTATTCAAGAGCTTACTCGTGCGAGGATGCCTGGCTGACTCAGTGGGTAGAGCAGGGGACTCTGAGTTCATGAGTTTGAGCCCACATAGGGGCTCAAACTCAATTCTGCTAATTCCAAAAAGCGTGCTTTCTCCCCTCTAGACCATGTTCTCTCCACCATTCTTCCCCATTTTACCACATTCACTCAATTAAGCAAGATTCTTCAGTCCATTCAACAAACATTAATTCACAACCTGCCATGGGTTTGGCATGTGGGGTCAAAACTTTCAAGGCAACCTTCACCCTTTGTCCCTCAATCAGATAACTTCAGATCATCCATTCTCAAAGAGTAGCAAACAGATCCAGGGGGTTCCTGAGACACTTTCAAGGTATGTGAGACCAACAATAATTTTCATAATATCAAGGCTTTATTTGTGATGCAAAAAGCTGATGGTGCAAAAAACACCAGGTAAAACTGCTGGTTCCTTCTATGGATCAAGTATCAAGTATCAAGTATCAAGAGGTACTGACCCCTCACTGTGTCCACAGCTGCCACATTCTCTCGGGACAGGTGTTTTCTTTAAGAATATTCTTGATGAGGGGCGCCTGGGTGGCTCAGTTGGTTGAGCGTCCTACTTTGGCTCAGGTCATGATCTCACAGTCTGTGAGTTCAAGCCCCACATCAGATGCTTGGCTGACAGCTCAGAGCCTGGAACCTCCTTCAGATTCTGTGTCTCCTGCTCTCTCTGCCCCTCCCCTGCTCATGCTCTGTCTGTCTCTCGAAAATAAATGAATGTTAAAAAAAAAAGATTAAAAAAAAGAATATCATTGATGAAGTAGTAAAAAATAATATTTACTTTCATGGAACACCATTTTTATTTGAAAGAAAAAATAAGAGACAAAACTGTGATATAATCACATTTTCTCAAAAATCAAAGAAGTCAGCCTGCACCAAAAAAATAATAAACTCAAAGACAATAATTGAGAGGATTTGTTTGCAATGACAAGTTATTAGCTTTCAGGTGAAAATCAGCATTTAGGAAACATCATGAACTTGCAGCTTCCCAATACTTACAGGCATTTCTGATGAGATTGGTGATAGTTTTAACCAACGTTCTTTTCTGTTGGATATTATGCACTGAAATATTTCAACATTTGGAAAAGCGAAATATCTCAGTGGACGAATACGACCAAGTTGTTACCAAATCACGCGTGGGTAGAAGACCCATTCAAAGTTAGTGAGACGGTTTCAGATTCCACATTACAGCCAACCTTACAGAAGGTGCCACCTGTCGAGTTTGGATATAAAATCATCAGAGAAGAATGTCCACGATTACCTGAAAAGGCTATTAAAATACTCTTCCTTTTCTAACAACATATCTGTATGATACCAAACTTTCTTCGTATGCTTACAACATTTTGAATGTAGAAACAGATATAAAAATCTGTCTTCTACTAAGCCAGTCATTAAGGAGAGTTAAAGAAAAAATATATATTTTTTCATGAGGCGTAACTTATGATAATACCTAATAGGTTGATGGCTCTACCCAACAAATAAATACTTTTAAACTTCTCATCTTAAATCTTGACATAGTAAATACTGATAGATATAACCCACAAAGAACTCTGGGTTTCACGATAATTTTTAAGAGCGGAAAGAGTCCTGGGGCACCTGGCTGCCTTAGTCCATACAGCATGCGACCTTGATCTCTGGGTTGTAAGTTTAAGCCCCACATTGGGTGTAGATATTACTTAAACGTAAAATTCTTTAAAAAAAAAAAAAAAAGAGTAAAGAGTCCTGACTCCAGAAAGCTTGAGGACGACTATTGTAGATTATTTCTATAAAACCTCGCTTAAGTCTCTCTTCCTTTTCATTGCATCATTCATTCTACTCATTGAGAACATGTTCTGTGCTGAGCACTGTACTGGGGTTGGGAATTCATAGGGGACGGAGCGATCCTTGACCTCAGGAGCTGACAGGACAAACAAAGGTCCAGTTCCACACTCTCAAACTTCCTCACTCCTATGATTAAATATGTCCTCCAAAATACTTCATTTTGATAACATGACCCTTCTGCTCTGTATTAGTCAGCTGGGCCTGCTGCAACAAAATACCACAGACCGTGTGGCTTAGACCACGGGAAGTTTTCTCACAGTCCTGGAGGCTGGATCGAGATCCAAGATCAGACCAAGGTGTCCGCGGATTTGCTTTCTCCTCAGATCTCTCTCCTCGACTTGTGGATGGCCGCCTTCTGTCTCACATGGTCTTTCCTTTGTGCGTGCTGGCGTCTGGTTTCTCTCCGGGTCCTAACCTCCTCTACTTAGAAGGACACCAGTCACATTGGAGCAGGATCCACTCTAACGACCTCATTTTAACTTAATTATCTCTCTAAAGGCCCGATCTCCAAATACAGCCACCTTCTGAATTGCCAAAGATTAGGGTTTCAACATATGAATTTTGTGGGGATACAATTCAGCCCATAACACGCTCAAATTTTTTACATTTTTCCTTCTAGATTTTCAGCCTTTGCCATCACTCCTTCCCTTTATGAGCATTTTAAAGCCCCCTCAATTAAAAAAAGCCACACACCTTTGCTCACAGAGGAATTCCAACTTCCGCACCTGGTCCATGCACCCACGATTTCTCATCTGCGTTCTTCAAGGCCCATTCTTGATATTTTCATTCTTATATGAGCTTGTCTTCTTTTTCTCTGAACCCCGTGACTCCTTGTCGATAACCGTCTTATGGGTTTTGTGATTACAGTGTTCCGTGTGGGTGTGCTATATCTTTTATGAGTGCCCTCCAATAGGGGGCTGAGCAAAAACAGTGAAAGAGAGTGGGAGATACAGGCCTACAGTCATGGAATGAATAAGTCACAGGGATGAAAGGCACAGACAGCACAGGGAATGGAGTCCGTGGTGTTAGGATAGTGCCGTATGGTGACAGGTGGGGGCCACACCTGGTGAGCATACCTAATATATGGAGTTGCTGAGTCACTACGTTGTGCACATGAAACTAATGTAATGTGTGTCAACTACACTTTAATTAAAATTTTTTTAATTAATTAAAAATTTAAATGGGCAAAGGATTCAAATAAAAAATTATCTAAAGGAGATGTACAGGGGCGCCTGGGTGGCTCAGTCGGTTAAGCTTACAACTTTGGCTCAGGTCATGACCTTCATCAGCAACGTGTGCACCAGTATCCGAGGAATCACAAATCTATCCTCCACGGGATGTAAGAAAAGTCTCTCTCTCTGGAGTCCACCCCTGGGCTGAGCTTAGATTTGAGTAGGAAAACCCCACCCTGGAGTCCTCCCCAGATCTCAACTATTTCCTTTAAATGTCCTTGGAAATTCTACTTCAGTCTTGCTTATGTCCCATCCCTAAGATCTTAGGTCAGTCTCGGTGCGTGCCCTAAGGGTAAAATGCACCTGCCTCTTTAGTGTGTGAGTTGCTTTAAGGAATGATTAAAAGAAGATGGCATAGCATCTAAGCAGGATTCAAAACTCTTTCAAACAGAATTGCACTGTATCTATAAAACATATCCTTCAAAAAAGGTCTCTTCTATCTCAAACTCATCGATCACTTTCCTCTACAACTCAGTTGTCCACACTTTGGCTAAATTTCCAAGCTTAGCCAAGGTTTTCCTCCCCACTGCTGACTTGCATGCCTAATCATGCTTGTCTAATCTGTCATCTACCCGTTTGAAGTCACTGCCCATCCAAATTCACCCTTCCACTCAAATGTGGCCCATGCACTAAGCCTCTCCTGGCCCCTGATCCTGCTCCTCCCCCCAGATGTCCAGTGCCGCATCCTCCTACCCACCTACCCACTAGCCCAAACTTATCTCTCTCCTTTCCCACGTCACCACATCCTTAGTCTTCCCAAGTATTTGACCCCAACTAGAGAGATGAATCAGTCTCTGTCTCCTATAATCAGATCTCATTATCTTCAAATACTCACATGATCTAACTCTCTCTTGTAACATCTCTTCAACCCTCCCAAGAGGCATCCTAGGAAGGTTTGGAATTTTCTGCCTCGTCTCATCACGAATCCTGCTACTTCATATAAATGAATTCCCTTCATACAATCCGTCTCTCCTTCCACACAAAGGGGACTTCTATGGCTGCTAAATAGAATACAGGATGCCCGCTTCAATTTGAATTTCAGATAAATAAATAATGAATCATCTTTTAGTGTAAGGAGCCCCATGTAAAAAAGCTTAACAATGCATTATTTGTCTAAAATTCAAATATAACTAGGCCCCCTGTTTTTTCTTCTTTTCTTTCTAAATCTGGCAACCCTAGATACCATATACTCTCCTTAGGACCAATATGGAATCTCATTTTCTAGTGTCTCATCCCAGAAAAAGGTCTTGGACTGATGAAATGTACCTGTCCAGGGTGCAGGTCACAATCTCTAACCGTTCACCCCTCCTCACTATGGTTTCCCCTCACCCTTCATCTTAATCCCCAAACCCAGATGCTCCTCAGAACCAAAGCAACCAAGTGGGGCTCCCATACCAGAAGTGAATTCCCAGATGGCAAACACGCGACTATGAGAGAAAAAAAGGAAAGGTCTGGAAGGATGCTACCAAAATGAGGCACCGGAAGGAGAAAACAATAGCAAAGACAACAACACATCAGTCACAAAACAAATATTCTGAGAACGAAGTGGGGATTCAAGCTTGGGACAGGAGTCAACTCTTAGCCTCCAAACTCACATGCTATCCCCCCTCCACCTCCCCTGCATAGACTCATGTACGGTCAAGAGAGGAAGAGAATAGCTGAGGAGAACTCAGAGAGAGGCAGGCAAGTGCAGGGACACGATGCTGGAGAACTCGGAGAAGATGACGATGGTAGAGAAAATGGAGGAGTTTGAGTTCTGGGATCAGGGTTGCTCAATAAGGGTCAGAGCTCAGTCTGAGCCCCTTTGCCTGCTGGCACTTGCCTGGAGAGAAGTCTACCTGGTGGCCTCCATTTCTTAGTGTCTTCCTACTACCACATTATAAGGTCTGGGTCAGTAACACCCACCTGATAGGAGACCTAGCCCACAATAAAGTAACCACTCCCCACAGCTGTCACAGGGTCCTGCTTACCCTTTGCACCAGGAGAAAGTCAAAGATCACCTTCAAAACAGATGTCCCAGACACTACCGAATGTCAGCTTGAAGAGGAACATGGCTGGTTCCCAGTGAAAGTAGACATAAGTCTATTTCAGCAAGAGGGTGGCCATGAAGTTGAGGGCCAAGACCGAAACCTGACCTGCTTCCTTGAGTTCTTCTTGGGAGAGATGTATGTTCTGGTGAGGCAGGAATGGAGCCACTGATGGCGTAGGACAAGATACGCTTAGGGACATCCCTCTGCTATTTCTCCTCCAGATTTGAGCTGGCTCCCTCCACTTGAGCTCTTTTGAAAGGAGACTTCAGACATGGCCAAATCGCCAGCCGTGTACTGTCAGAGTGTCCAAAGGAAGTTCTGCCCCCTCCCTATAACCCACTCCGTCCCTCAGTACTGGAGCCTGCATACCACCCACCACCTTCATTTCTCGGTACTTCTTTAAGCTGATTCTCGTTAGGTTTATTTCATTGTTGTTGTTTTAGCTTCCCTTATTCAGTGGGTATCTGTTTCATCATCCTCCCTCACTGCAGGGAGGTAATTTTTATTCCACTGTCCATTTACTTAATTATTTGGGGTTGTATTCCTAAGGAAGAAGACAAATACATATATTACATGCCAGGGGGTGGGCATAATCGGTAAAAAAGTTATGCCGAGGGGCGCCTTGGTTAAGCGTCCGACTTCGGCTCAGGTCGTGATCTCAGTTTGTGGGTTCAAGTCCCGCAGCGGGCTCTATGCTGACGGCTCAGAGCCTGGAGCCTGCTTCAGATTCTGTGTCTCCCTCTCTCTCTGCCCCTCCCCTGCTCACACTCTGTCTCTCTCTGTCTCGAAAATAAATAAACTTTAAAAAACAAAAGTTATGCCAAAAATAAAAATAGACCACTTGATTTGATATAATCCAGCATTTCCTACATTTACTTGACAAAACAACCATTTATGTGGCCCCCCCATCCCCCACCCCCAGATTCCCGTGTACTACCCATATTCATCTCTACAGGAACAGAACTTGCAGGCAGGCGTGGCCAGGTGACGAAGGTCTGGCCAGTGAGATGCGGACGGGATGACTGGGCTGCAGCTGCTTGGACGCTTCGTTTGATAGCAGCTGGCACAAGCCCTTTGCCTTTTCTGTCTCTTCCTCCATCTTTCTGTCTGAAATTTGGACGTGATGATTAGAAATCTCCCTACCAGATAAGGGACAACAGAACATGAACTGGAAGGAACCTGGGTCCCTGAAGACTGTGGAGCAAAGGCATCGTGACAGGCATGACTTTTGTAACGTTTCCTCTGATCCTCCAGGCAGAAAAACCCACTTCCTCCGATGTTCTACTGCATTCTGCGCAGATCTTTCCTCGAATACAAATCTTCTTGAATTACACGTGTCCCCTGTGCACAGGGATGGCAAATCGAAGCCCATTCTCATCAACTGGCAGTGGATACTGTATTGAGGAAGAATCTGACCCTACGTTTTTATTGAGTAAAAAAAAAAGTCACAACTGATTGGTGTTACCTGCCTCAAATATGGTGAGGAGACAGTAATTTGCCCCATAGATTTGTCACCTCTGGACTAGGCATATATCCATTTCATTTTAACAGTGATTTCTAAAGGATAAGGAACCAATCTTATTTTCTATTTCCAGTGCCCAATTAGATTATAGGATAGAATGCAAATTGCATGAATTTTAAAGATAAAATGAGACTCCAACGAGGAGCAGCGGGGTTGCAAAGCCACAAGGGCAAACGTAGCTGGGACCCGCAGGGCCTGCACCGCTGCCACCAACAGCACTCCACAGGTCAGGTGGGGGGGGGGCTGCGGGGTCAGTGAGGTGGCCACCGGCGGGAGACTTTCCAGCAGCGATCAGAGGCTAACCTTCCCGTGTGCCACCAGCGGCTGGACACCTGGGATGCCAGGGCCCGGGAGACACACAAGAGGCTGCCGCCGCTGGGCACTGGGCTCTGAAGTCTCCGCACACTTGCACAGCTCTGACAGCAACCGTAGTATCTGCAAGATGTGGCGGAGCAGACACGTCCTTGCTCGGGCTTCTCCCTGAAGCTCCCAAACGAAGACAAGAGCATAACCACATACACACTCAAAGAACACAAAGCATAGCACACCTCTCTGTGCAAAATGAACAAACCTTCTGGAATGTCTAAAAATAAGGAAGAGTTTTATCTGAGCCCAACTTAGGACAGCTGCCAGGGAAACATGCTCTTCACAGGGAAGAAAGTGTTCCGGAGAAGGAACCGTTTTTACAGGGTTATATGCCTTTTTTTTTTTACATCTTGTAAGAGCTCAAAAGATTATAGATTAATCCATAGGCAGGAATCACGAGTTTTATCGCACGGAACACAGGGAGTGAGAGCACTGATCGTATCTCCAGCACAAGCTGGTTCTCCTTAGGCTACTCCTTCACAAAACAAATGCACAAAGCATCCCTGGCCATAAACTCGGCTTTGGGTTTGAACAAAGTTTGTGTACGGTCATGCTAACTTAGAAACTTAAAATGGCTTCCCTCGTGGGGCACCTGGCTGGCTCAGTCAAAGAGGAGCATGGGACTCTTGATCTTAGGGTCATCAGTTCGAGCCCCACATTAGGTACAGGGATTACTTAAATAAATAAACTTAAAAAAATAAAATAAAATGGCCTCCCCTGCATACGAAGCCTTTACAGAGTTTTTCTCTCATCACACCTTCTGTACGAGCTGTGGCTTCAGAGCGTTTACACGCCCTGCTCACACCCTGGAGGCTTCGGAATCGTCCCCCCCCCCGCCCCCCAGGAGGAGTGCACTGTGCGGAGTGTGGTCACTGAGCTCAGTGGCATACACTGGGAGAAGGCCATGAGGGAGCCCAAAAGCATCAAGAACATGTCTGAAGAGTGAGGTCCTGCTTCTCCTTCCTGAAAAGCTGTAATGATTGGGGCCACAGCTTAGTGGTCCCCACTACACCCCCATGGTGCTCCTGAAAGTGGCTGACCCAGGCAGCGGCTTCCGCTGGCCGCTGGCCATCTTGACCTCTGCAATTCGCTGTGGCTACTCTTTTCTTTAGGCAACTCTGCGTCCTTCCTCAGCCCAGATTTTGACGTAGGCTAGTTGATGTCATTCTTTGTCTTCCCAACTTGTGTGACCTATTAGAAAAATAAATCTTTTTTAACATTAAAGCAATTACTATGGTTTAACAACAAGTAGATAAAAACGAGACCCCCGAATTAATTTGACACCGTTGGCAAGCCACTTTGAGGCACGCGTTCCTTTTCCTCTGGCTTCGGTGTACTTCAGTGAGACAATCTGAGAAGTCCCAGGAAATCAAGAGATGGAGAATACCAATGCTATCCTGTTGGCATTGCCGAACCATTGACGGGGTGATTTTTAAAAATAGGCTGTTGGTTGTTATCTTTGGATCAGATCAAACAGAAGATAACTCTTGTGAGAATATAACTCTGCTGAATCAGGGTTTTGGTGAAGGACTAATAGAACAAACTGGAAACCTGATGAATAGGGTACCTGTAGCTAGCTGGGATTCCTCCCTCCGACTCCTAAAAGAGTTTCTGAACAAGACCAAAGCAATGCAGATGCATCTTCCTTCCTCTGAAATGCCTTCTCTGGTTAAAGGATCATTCCTCCCCAGTATTTCGGACCCCAGCCTCTCGTATCCCCTGAGTGGCCTCAGATATCCCCCCTCCTGAATCTTCATTCTATTGACATTTTCCCTTTAGCAACATATTCCAATCTCCTTCACCCTGAAGCTGTAGGACCTACTCCCTGCAGGAGTCTGATGTTCTACAGTAGAAATGGCCTTTCATTGTTCATTTTTAGAGCCAAGCTTCTGGAAAGATTGATACAGCTTGCGTCCCCTTCTTCCTTTTCCATCACACTCCACAGAAGCTGCCCCTACTGAAGGTGAAAAACTCCTGATTTCTAAACTCCATAGGTGTTCTTCAGAGAGACAGGATAAGCTAGTGGAAAGAAGCACAGACTCAGAAAGCCAGACTGCCAGGGCTTAAACCCCCATTCTGCCACTTACCGGCAGCATGATCTGGCACAAAACACTTAACTTCCTTATTTGTCACTTCCCTCGTGTATAAGACGGGGTTGTTGTGAGGATTAAACAGCACAGGGGCTCTTGGATGACTGACTTAGTACGTGTAAAGAGCTTACAACGTGCCTAGATCGTAGGAATTCCCAACTGATCTCTATAGTATGACACTGCAGTCGTCAACCTTTTAATTGAAACTCTTCTCCCTTGGTTGCCCTGACCTGTTTTTGTTTGCTCCTTTTCCTCATCATCTGCTGGCTGCTCCTCCTTATTCTTTGTCCTCTTCTCCAAGTTTCCTGATTTGCTTCTCTCTATACTTTAAAATAAAATCATCTTTCTAAATAAATAAAATAAAATCATCCTTCTAAAGATGTTCAGTGTGGAGATAATTGAGCTATCTTATGACTGGCTTCCATTTCCTACGAGATAAATCCTTTAACTGAAATCACATTCAAACATCTCCGACCTCGTCTCCATCTTCCATTCCAGTCTCGTCTTCAAGTCATTGGTTCTATTCTTTCAAGCTTCACCTCATATCTCATCCCCTACAGAGTTTTTTCTGAACTCTTCTCAGGTCTTCACTAAGTACTCCCTCTCTATGCTCCCAGACTACATTCTGTCACTTCTACCTCTACTACGCCACGTATGACACCTGCGGTCTCCCTGCTAGGGTGTGAGCCATTAGAGGACAGGGACTGGGTCTCATCTGCCTTTACATTCCTAACATCCAGTGTACAGGCACATGAATTGGTAGTGCTCCATACACACTTGCTGAATGAACGAAACAAGAAAGAAAATGAGCACGTTGATTGGGCCAGTGTCTCTTGAAAGAAGAGGCTGAAGAGTTCAGCACTTATTGAGATCTTCTCACATGCAGGGTGGGGATCAGGACCATTTGCTTGATTTTTATTCCAGTTTATTTCCACAATGCACTCAACCACTGCTGAGGTGGCCTTGTAAGTACAGGGCGTGTAGGCACAGGCCCTGGTATCAGACTGTTCACGGTTCCGCCTCATCAGTGATCTTGGGCAAATTACTTAATCTCTGCGCGCACCAGTTTCCTGCTAAGATTAATAATAATCATAGAACACACATCTCATAGAATTTTTGTTACAAGTTAATTAGATAACACACGGGAAGTGTTGAGAACACGGTCTGGAACATACCACCCACTCAACTTAAAACTTATTATTTCAAACAGTAAGACGACTCTGGATAGGGTATTTTGGCCTTACCCAGTTTTCATTAAAAACAAGTAAGAAACGAAAATAAACCGCAGCTCCCCCGGAGAATCCCAGAATTAGCAACAAGATTCGTTAATCTTGAACGCGTGCCCGGTAAACCCTGAGGATGCTCCCACGAACCGCCGTCCCCGGTACTCCGCTCACAATGGAAGCCCTGGGCTACACCGCCAAGGACTCTTTGCTGCCCGAGGGCTCTTCAGAAACATGTGTTCACTCGACCGTCGAGGAGGGAGAGTAGACGTTCCTCTGAAGGAGACCCCCATTCCGCTCGAACCCACACACGAGTGACGAGCCTTCGCGGATTCCGGCCCAGGGCTGGGGACCCCGCTGGCCTCAGAGCCGTCCTAGCCTCCTCCGCTGCAGCTGTCTCCACCGGCACACGGCCACCGCTCTCCCTCTTAAAGCGTTTCATCCGCCTCGCTGGCCACATCCTCGGTGACCGAGCGCTTCCGCTGCGCTTCGGGAGCCTCCATTTCTCCCACATCCTTCGGGGTGTTTTTCTCAGAGTTGGCACTCGTCTCCGTGACGCTACTCCTGGCTCGAGTCCTCCTTTAACTGCCTTGAGGAAAGAGCACGGAAGTCAGACGCTGTCATTTAACAACGTGGTTTCCTCTTAGACGAGGTGGCCGCGGAGCCCTCCGCTCAGCCCGGGACCCCGAGCCTCCGAGGGACGCTCCATTTCCTGGCCAGCTCCGCCCCGAACCGCCGAACACCCCGAGCGCAGGCGCCCCGGGGCCCCGCCCCGTTACACGGGCTCAGCCCCCATTGGCCCAGAGGCAGGGGGCGGAGCGCCCCCGCCGCCGAAGCAGGGGTGGTCATGTGACCCGCGGGGGCGGGGCTGCGCCGGCCGCTTCCCAGCCTGGCTGAAAGGGCTCGCGTAGCCGGCCCTGTCGGCCCTTAGAGCGCGCAGTGGGCGGCCTGGCCCCCCCAGCTCCCCTCCGGAGCCGCGCAAAGGGAGCTGCTCCTGGCTCTCGTCGGCCCCCCAGGTTTGCTTGCCGCCCATTCCCGAAGGTGGGCCCTGAGGTCCACCGCCGCGGAGGCTGCGGCCGCGGGGAAGCGCAAAGCCGAGTGTCCGGAGACTAACCGGAAGTGCGGTCCCAGGCGGAGGGGCGGTGCCGGCGGCTGCAGGGGTAAGCGCGGCCCGCGGGGCCTGGGAGGGGCGCGGCCGCGGGGCCCGGGAAGGGAGGGGCGCGGCGGGACCGGAAAGCAGCCCCCACCCCCTCGCCGGCCTCCGCAGGGCAAGAGCGGCCGCTGCTCCTCGCCGCCGAGCGGGGTCTGTGACCCCCCCCCCCATCCCCGACGGCGGACCGAAAGACGGTCAATGAAAAGTTGAAAGAAGAGCAGCTCGGTACGGTCGCTCCTGGAGATAATGGTAAACATTTCGGGCACTTTTTTAAGCGATCCGTATCTCTCATGTTGGGGAAAAACCCAAGGGCATTGAATGAAGTCAGCCCCCCCTCCCCCAGCATCTTTAAAGGCAGAGATTAGTTGTGTTGCACTCAACTGTGCAGAAGAATCTGGTTTTTAACCACTTCATAAGTGTTCTTGGAGAGCTGCATTGTATATGACATGGAACCATATATGCTTATCAACTACGTCCTGGAGTGGATAGTGGTAGGAGACTGGGGCCTTGGCCTTAGAAGTTGAGGTAATGCAAACAAAAACAATTAGAAAATGTTAAACAAACAAGTAACACAAGACTCAGGGCTTTCTGAAGTTCTGAATCCTGGCCAGCAGGATTCTCGATATTTTGCCTAGAGCTGGCTGGGAAGGACCTGAGGGCCGCCAGCGGCAGGTGCCCCTTGCAGGAGAAACAGAATGTAAGCGAATGTGCGAAGAGGTAAGATGTGGTTGAAGGTTGCCGACCAGACTGGGGAGTAAGTGGGATCAATATTTAGATGTCCAGCTCCGGAAAAAATACAAATTTCACAAAAAGACTAAACATTTCTGCATTATTGATTTTTCTTCCAGGAGAGGGAAGAATTGCGTGTTGTGAATATTTAATGGACCAGAGACCTTTTGAAGCCAAACAGAAGACCATCTTCGAGACTTTGCTGTTATGGTAAGTGGTATAGAGGTGGATCTGGGAGGGGGTAGAAGAGCGGGTACTGAGCTGGGAACAAGAAGGATTGGGAGAAGGTAACATGAGAAAGGGGTTGATACTTTCTTAGCTCCTGAGATAGCAAAGCAATAAAACTGCATCCTATTCTACTAACTTGAGTGTATTTTCTACTCCTTTCCACCATGGGTGCTCTCAGTACCACTCTCAGTAGTCTTGTAGTAATTGCTTCTTGGTCGATTTGCAGTCCAGAACAGGCAGTGTGCCCAGTGCTTAGGCAGGCTCCGTAGTTAAAAGATCAAAATTTAAATTGTGGCTCTTCTGCTTACTAGCTGTGAGTTCTTGGGTAATTATTTAACTGCCCTAAGCATCAGGTGTTCTATCCGTTAGGTGCAAATATTGGTATTAATACTTATTTTACAGAATTCTTGGGAAGATTAAATGAGACAGTCCATGCGATCAATTAAAAATAAATGAAGGAGGGGGCGGCGCCTAGGGGGCTCAGTCAGTTGACCATCCAACTCTTGATTTTGGCTCAGGTCATGATCTCACAGTTGTGAGTTTGAGCCCTGAGTCTGGCTCTGCTTGGGATTCTCTCTCTCTCTCTCTCTCCCCCCACCCCTGCTCTGCCTTCTCCCACTTCTCTCTCAAAATTAATAAACTTTAAAAAAGTAAAATAAATGGGGTAATCCCTAGCCTTAGGCCTGACACAGTAAGCATTATCTGTTTTTTAGATTAATGCTCTCTCAACTCTGTCTGCTTGTCCCATACATCCTTTAACTGTAAGGATAACCTTGAGCTTGAAGTTCTGTACTCAGTTTCTCCGCTTGGACTTTTACTGCCTGCCGGCCTACTCTGCACACTCTGGCCCTACCCATGGAAGGGGGAACCAGTCTCTCCTAGAATGAGGGAAGAGAAACCTCTTGGAAGAGGGCACCCTGAAGCTAAGACTTGCAGCGTATGTTTGAGTTTGCCAAGTGGACCAGCCAGGGCCACCAGCCTAGCCTGTTGCATTGCCATGGGGGTTCTGAGAATTATGGTGGCCCTTTACTTTGGTGTGCTGTTGAGTCATATTTTCCATTCAGCGGCGTATCCTAGGTCCTGGGGATATTGCAGTGAACAAAAGACTAAGTCCTAACCCTAATGGAAGTTGTATTCTAGTAGGAGAGAGAAACAAATTAACAGGTGTAAACTATATACCACGGAGTTGGATGATAAGTGCTATGAGGAGAAATAAAACAGGACAAGAAGACACAGCTGTTTCACATAAAGTAGTCCAGGGGGTGCCTACTTTTGAGGAATTAATGTTCAGAGACTTGAATCAAATAAGGAAGCGAGCCGCCTGGGGGAAGAGCATTCTAGGCTGAAGGAGCAAGTGCCAGAGTTCTGAGGTGACTCGGAGGCTGCGGGTGGGTGGAGGTGTGACAGCACGTGAGCAGCGGAAACCAGGTTTTGTTCTTGAGTGTGCCACGGAACAGTTTGAACATCTGGAGCTAAGGAAGTGTCATCGCCTGCTTCAAGTTGGGACAACCAGACTGTGTTTTATTTTCCAGGTGCTGACATCTAAACGAGTAAGCTGGGAGTAAGAAAATGATTTCCTTGTTTTTTAAGTTTTGTTCTTCTCGGTGCCCCACATTTATTGGCTACTCAGGGCAGATGCAGCTATGATACCCTGGGCTGATAAGTCAGGAACACTCTGATTTCATTTACCAGGCTATGGCCAGACTCAGAATTCTTTGTTTCCACTCTGCTCCCCTTTTGACCTTTGCAGTAATACACACTGTCTTTTATTTTTATTTTTTAATGTTTATTTTTGAGAGAGAGAGAGAGAGAGAACACGAGGGGGGAAGGGGCCGAGGGAGAGGGAGACACAGAATCGGAAGCAGGCTCCAGGCTCTGAGTTGTCGGCACGGAGCCCGACGTGGGGCTTGAACTCACGACCTTAGTTCATGAGATCATGACCTGAGCCGAAGTCGGGCCCCAGTAACACACACTTTAAAACACAGAACGTCCATAAACCCACCATCTTATGTGAGCTCTTTGTCTACATGCCCGCCTATCTTTACTTAGTTGTGAGTCCGAATTTTTCCTTTTCCTCCTAAAATTTCTCCGTAAGTGTTTTCTGTTTTGGCATGATCTTCATATTATTATTAACTGGTCGGGTTACTGTTTATGATCTAGTTAATTAGTTTAAATGGACTTTGAACAAGGCTTTGCACAAGAGGCAGGTACAGAGGATAGGCTCGATAAATATTCGGGGTTTCGTGTGTGGGAAGATGGAATTAAGAAAATACTAGAACCTGTCATACGTTGAGCATCTCCCGATGCTGGGACTCGAGCTGAGGCCTTAGCGCCCGCGTCCCAGGCGTCATGGCAGCCCCTGGAGGCAGGCCCGGCGCCTTACCTACGTTAGCTAAGGGGCAAGGGGAGCTGAAGGCGGTTCAGTGATGTACCCACGTTTTTGCGGCCACAGAGGAGCACAGTGGGAATTTGAATCAAAACCTGATTCCAGAACTTGTACGGTCAGTTGTAGCCAGCACAGTGTATCAACTCACTGCTGCCATGTTCCTTAAAAAACAAACTAAAATACCTTTTCATTTGGAAATAACTTCAGACTTACAGAAAAGCTGCAGAATAGTACAGAGTGGTCCCATACCCTTTGCCCAGTAGTCCTGAATGTTCACGTTTTACTGTGTTTGCTTTATGATTCTGTGTCTCTCTGTTCACGTACATATACATTTATACACGGTCTTTTCCTGAGCTTTTTGAGAGTAGGTTATAGACATAATGATTCTTGTCAAACTATGAGAGGATTAAGCCCTAAAGTCTTATGACGTGCTAAGCCCTAAAGTCTTAAGAGAATTAAGCCCTAAAGTCCTGAGGTATGTGATGAATTAACTGCTTGCTTACGCATGTGCAGTGCTGCTAGCTACATGCCATTCTTGGGAGAGTTGACAAAATGATCACTCAAATCGTTTTCGATACGGCGTCATTCTTTCCCAGAGCCCCAGCGCTAGGTGTTTAAACACAAGGCCGTTCCCTTACCATTATCACCGTTACAGCTGCCAAAGTCAGGAAGTCAACACTCATATGATATCATCTTACTCAAATCTAGCCCGTTGTTCCGCGAATGCCCGTTTCAGGAAAAGGAAGAAAACCGGTTCTTGTAAAGATCAACCCACCATCCACCATATCATTGAATTCTCATGTCGTCTTGTTTGTGGAAGACCTGTCCTCAGACTTTGTCCTTCATGACTGGACTTTTGTAAGAGTGCAGGCAACGTATTTAGTAGAATTTCCTTCAGTTTGGGTTGGTCTCATGTTCCCTCATGATTAGATTCAGGTCGTACGTTTTTGACAAGGTGGCACAGAGGTGCGTTCTGTTCTGTACGTTCTCGTAGGAGGCCAATTATATGCCACGTTACTGGTAATGGTGACTTTGATCACTTGGCTACCGGGGTGTCTTCCCAGTTTCTGTCCCGTGAAGTTGTTCTTCTTGTCTCTGTAATTATTAATAATCTAGTAGGGAGATATTTTCACATTGTGTAAACATCCTGATCTCATAAACTTTATACCCACTAGAGCTTTACCTGACGTAATTCAGATTCTTCTTTTGATTGGACATGGTGATTTTTTAAATTGCATCATTTCTTCCACATTTAATTGTTGGCTTTTTAGTGTGAAAAGAACTCCCTTCTCTATCTTTATTCAGTTTTTTTTATATGTATAGATTCTTGGATTCTTACTGTATTACTAACTTATTACTGCTTATTTTGATGTTCTGTTTGTTCCGGATTTGTATAGTAGCAGCCCTTCGGCCTGGCTCCTGGGTCCTTCTGGCACATCGTCTCCGCTTCTTGAGCACTTCCTTATTTTCAGGCACAACAAGATGGTCTGGGCTCATCTTGTGCTTTCTAAAGCCTGGAATCAGCATTTCTCCAAGGAGCCCTGGTAGCTGTCAGTGCAGAATGGTGTTTAGAAACCAAGACCTGAGCGCTTGGTGTGCTCATTACTACTAGGATTTCATTCTTTCTGTGACCTGTCAGCAGACAGTATTAAGAAAGATAAAACAAACATGTACTTTGACACATACACGCATTTCTGTTTTTTCTATATATACTGTAAAATCTTCACCTCTGGGGCGCCTGGGTGGCTCAGTTGGTTAAGCATCTGACTTTGGCTCAGGTCATGATCTCACCATTCATGAGTTCGAACCCCACATCTTGCTGTCTGCTGTCAGCACAGAGCCTACTTTGGATCCTCAGTCCCTCCAGCCCTCCCTCGCTTGTGCGCTCACTTGCTCTCTCAAAATAGATAAATAAACTTTAAAAAATATTAGGGGCGCCTGAGTGACTCAGTCGTTTAAGTGTCCAACTTCAGCTCAGGTCATGATCTCTCAGTTCGTGGGTTCGGGCCCCGCGCCGGGCTCTGTGCTGAGAGCTCAGAGCCTGGAGCTGCTTCGGATTCTGTGTCTCCCCCTCTCTCTGACCCTCCCCTGCTCACGCTGTCTCTCTCTGTCTCTCAAAAATAAACAAACATAAAATAAATAAAAATATATAAAAAAAAGACTCGACCTCCTACTGATACTTCTAATTCCAGTTAAACACTAGAGTTCATTCTTGCCTTTTTCTTTTCTAGATTTATAACTCCCTTCTATGACAATAAGGAATCTGTGTGCCATTTTGCCCATAGTCTGCTTACTGATCAATCCTAGGATATACAGTAAGTAGTATACCTTCACCACCCCGGAGGGAAATAGCCCTACTAATTAGAGTTCAGTAATTGTTCACAGTTCTCACAGTTCTTTTTCTCTTCAGCTTGAGTGTATATTTCCAGGACTATATTAAAGGACTATTTGAGTTATTTTTCCTCCCTTCTGGGTGTTCTTCATTTGAAACACAGACTGATTTCTTTTTGTTTGTCTTACATTTTAACATTTTTCTCTGGCATCTTGTCTGTCTGTTTCTTGAATATGTGGAATGTAACCGCTGTGAACATGTGTGTGTTAACAAAAATGTATAATCACAGGCGTGTGACCCTCCCTGCACCTGTTTACACCGATTCCTGTGCTTTCCATCCCCTTTCACGTACCTGTGATGGGAACCACATCCGTGAGCTTCTTTTACCTTTTCCAAAGTGCTTTGTGGCCAAACGAATAGACACGTGTAAGTTTCTTATTTCTACTTCATTCTTACACAAAATGTATCATTTTTTTCTTTTCTGTTTTTTTTTTTTTTTAAGAGTTGGGATGGGCAGAGAGAGGGAGAGAGAAAGAACTCCAAGCAGGCTCTCTACTGTCAGCGCAGAGCCCGATGCGGGGCTCAAACCCACAGACCGTGAGTGAGATGGTGACCCCAGCCAAAACCAAGAGCCAGATACTTAACGACTGAGCCACCCAGGCACCCCACAAAATGTAGCATATTTTTGTCCACTGTTGGCTTTTTGAAATTTATGGTATGTCCTGAAAATCATTTCACGTCAATTCATAAAAGGTTTTCTGCATTCTTACAGGTGCATAGTACTGCATTATACCAAGTGTGTTCAACCACTTTCCTTCATATGGGCATTTAAGTTGTTTTAAATATTTTCAAATTACAAACATTGCTACAGTGAATAACTTCATGCTTGTATGTATTTTTTTATGCTTGTATATTTTTAAATTGTTGGAGATGTACCTTCAGAGTCAATTTCTAGAAATGGGATCACTGTGAGTGTGGCCAGACTCCCCGCCAGCGGGTTGTATAGGCTGGCGTCCCCTCTAGCAACACGAGCGTGTCTGTTTCCCCACAGTTTTGACAACAAAATGCCTTGTCTAACTTTTCAATGGATGCCAGCCTGATGGGTGAGAAACAGTAATCACGAACATTTTTAAATTATTTCTTTTTTAAAAATAGACTTTTTTTAGAGTACTTTTAGGCTCACAGCAAAATTGAGTAGGGAGTACATGTAGCTGCTTTCTGTCCTCTACCCTCCCTCCCCGCCTCCCCCCCAGCCTCCCCAGCTGTCAACATCCGGGACCAGAGGGCTGCGTTTGTTACAGTGGATGAGCCTACACTGAGGAAGCATTATCACCCAAAGGCCTTGATTTGCGTGAGGGTTCCTTTGTGTTGTACGTTCCATGAGGTTGACAAACGTGTAATGGCGTCTGTCACCGTTTACAGTGTTGCACAGCAGAGTTTCACTGCCCTGAAAATCCTCCGTGCTCCACTCACTCACCCTTCACCCCAAGCCCCGAAACCACTGATTTTTCTTCTACCGATGCCATCGTCTTGCTTTTTCTAGGATGCCATGTGCTCAGAATCGTACAGTGTGTGGCCTTTTCGGACTGGTTTCTCTCACTTAGCAGTATGCGTGTAAGGTTTCTCCAAGCCTTTCCCCGACTTGAAGGCACATTTCTGTTTCAGCTCTTAGCAGTGTTCATCGTCTGGATGGAGCACAGGTTGGTTATCCTTTTATTGACAGAAGGACATCTTCGGTGCTTCTGAGTTGTGGCAATTGTGCACAGAGCGCCTGTGCACATCCTTGGGCAGGTGTTTGTGTGGACATGACGTTTGCAGCTCCTTTGCGTAAATACCAAGGAGCGCAGTTGCTGGGTCGAATGATAAGAGTATGTTTAGTTTTGTGAGAAACCACCGAGTGCGTTCCCAGCAGCAGTGGATGAGACTTCCTGTTGCTCCATGTCCTCATCACAGTCTGGTGGCGTCAGTGTCCTGGATTTTGGTCATTGTAGTTTATGGTGGTATCTTGTTTTAACTTTCAGTTCCCTAATGACCTACGATGTGGAGCATCTTATCATAGATTCATTTGCCATCTGTACGCCTTCTCTGGTGATGGGCTGTCTGTCCAGATCTTTTGCCCTTTTTTAAATCAGCTTGTTCCTTGTTGTGTTTTAAGAGTATAGAAATACGTTGTGTATTTTGGGTAACAGTACTTTATCAGATGTCTTTTGCCAATATTTTCTCCCAGTCTGTGGCTTCTCCCAGTCTGTGGCTTTCTTTAGACTGTGTCTGTTACAAAACAGAAGTTTTTAAGTTTAATGACATCCAAATTGTTACTTCTTTCATAGGTCATTCCCTTGGTGTTTTATCTAAAAAAGTCACCATTGTCTTTATTTCCCCCCATGTTATCTTCTAGGAGTTTGATAGTTCTGTGTTTTACATTTAAGTCTGTGATCTATTTTGAGTTAATTTTTGTGAAAGGTGTGAAGTCATTTCGCATTCTTGCAGGGGGATGTCCGGCAGTTCCAGCCCCATTTGTTGCAAAGACGATTTCTCCATTGCGTGGCCTTTGCTCTTTTGTCGAAAGATCAGTTGACTGTATCTACACGAGTCCGTTTCTAGACTCTGTTCCACCGATCTATCTGTTCTTTTACCAATACTACTGCATGGGTTACTGGAGCACTGCAGTAAGGCTTAAAGTTGAGTAGTGTCAGTCCTTCAGTTTTGTTCTCTTTCAGTAGTCTCTTGGCTATTCTGGGCCTTTTGCTCTCTGTATAAACTTTAGAGTCAGTTGGTTGATATCAACAAAATAACCTGCAGGGACTTTGATTGAAATCTAGTTCAACCTGTAGATCAAGTTAGGAAGAATTGGCATCCTGACAATATAGATGTCCATATATCCATGGAATTTTGTTTATTCTTTTCTGTTTCTTTCATCAGAGTTTTATGTTTTCTTCATACATACATAAGTTAGATTAATCCATAAGTTAGATTGATATCTAAGTATTTCATTTTGCGTACGTGCTAATGTTGTGTTTTTAACTTCAAATTCATTGTTGGTGTAGAAGAAGGTGATTGCCTTTTGTATATTATCTTTGTATCCTCCATGCTTGCTATCATCGCTTAATTAATTCCAGGTTTTTTGTTGATACTTTTGTATTTTCCACGCTGACAGTCATGTGATCTGGAAGCAAAGATAGTTTTTTATTTTTTTCCCGTTCTAATAGTTTGTATTTACTCTTCTTGTCTTACTGTATTATCTAAGACTTTCAGTATGATGTTGAAAAGGAGTAGTAAGAAGGGACATTTTTACCTTTTTCCTCATCTTAGCTGGAAAGATTCTAGCTTCTCACCATTAAGTATAATATTTGCTATAGTTTTCTTGTATTCTTTATCAAGTTTAGAAAGCTCCTAGTTACTTCATGTAACTATTCCTACTTTATGTACTTTTAATTTGAATTTCTCTAAATATAAGTGAGATTGAACATCTTTTCATGTGTTTAAGAAACGTTTTTTACCCTTTTTTGTATTGTCTTTTGCCTATGTTTCTATCAGATTTTAGTGGTTTTGTCCTTATTTTTAAAGCGATCTTTATATAATATATTATTATTTTATCTCAAGTGTATGTTACAAACATTTTCTCTCAGTTCGTCCATTGACTTTTGACTTCGTTCTTTCCTTTTTACACGCAGAATGTTTTTATTTAGTCAGACGGCCGATCTTGTGTCATAGGCTGAAAACCTTTCTGTACGCTGAGGTTATCTGTTTCACTACCTGTCTGGTTTCAATTCGTAAGTTCAGATCCCTGATCAGATCCCCAATCCCTGAAAACACGTGTGAGTTTTCACGTGACTACCCTGATGTTCTGACATCGTTTATTAAACGTTCAGCCTCTGGGAGTCTCAGTCGGTAAGCGTCTGACTCTTGATTTCTGCTCAGGTCATGATCTCACAGTGTGTGAGATCGAGCCCTGCATTGGGCTCTGTGCTGACAGTGCAGACCCTGC
The DNA here is from genome assembly GCA_028646485.1 of Cryptoprocta ferox. Classification (NCBI taxonomy): domain Eukaryota; kingdom Metazoa; phylum Chordata; class Mammalia; order Carnivora; family Eupleridae; genus Cryptoprocta; species Cryptoprocta ferox. The sequence goes on along the minus strand of CM053577.1, from coordinate 139,269,597 downwards.
TTGGGATTCTCTCTCTCCCTCTCTGTCTCTCCCCCGCTCATGTGCTCTCCAAATAAACAAATAAGTAAATAAATAAATAGTTCAGCTTTTCCCTGGTGGTTTGGGACATAATCTTTATTGTATTCTAAATGTCTATATATGTTCATATCTGTTTCTGGATTTTCTGTTCTGTTCCACTATCTTTTTATGTATTCCTGTCCCAGAATATTAACATTAGAGGCTTTATAGTATATTTTAATGCCTCACAGAGTTAGTCACCCCTCAGTCTTTCTTTTCATTGTTTCCTGGCGATTCTTGATGTTGGTTTTTCCAAGTGAATTGGAGTAATAACAGTAGCTCAGGCATTCCTGATATTTCTGTGAAGAATCAGAAAGTATGCACTTTAGGCTTTGGGGCCATATGGTCTCTGTTCAGCTATTTAACTCAGCCTTGTGTGAAAGAAGCCATGGGCAGGGGCCCCCAGGGGCTCAGTCGGTTGAGCGTCCAACTTCGGCTCAGGTCATGATCTCACGGTTCGTGGGTTGAAGCCCCGCGTCAGCCTCTGTACTGACCGCTAGCTCTGAGCCTGGAGCCTGCTTCGGATTCTGTGTCTCCCTCTCTCTCTGTCCCTCCCCTGTTCATGCTCTGTCTCTCTCTATCTCTCGAAAACAAATCAATGTAAAAAAAAAAAAAAAGCAGCAGCAGCCATGGGCAATATGTTAATGAGTAAGTGTTACCTATTTCAGTAAAACTTTATGAAAACAGGCTGCAGGCCAGAATTGACCTGTGGGCCATAGTTTGCCCACGTTTGGTCTAGTTCCATGAAGAAGCGTATTGTTTTTGTTGCAGCTGCATGAATTCATAAATCTTTTCAGAAGGAACCAGCATCTTCGTTATATTGAGTCATTCTATCCAAGAACAAAAGCTATCTTTCCGTTTGTTCAGGTCTACTTTTAGGTCTTTCAGTAGTGTTTGAAAGTTTTCTCTTCTCTGTTTTACATAATTACTTGTTTTTGAGTATTTCATATTTTTTGCTATTGTATAAGGAATATTCTCTTATCATTGTATACTCTAGTTGGTTGTTATTTGTGCACAGAAAAGGGCTGTTTGTTTCTGTTTGTGACTTTTATATCCTGCCTAACTGAATTCATTTGAGTCTGTTTTAATGTTGATTCTAGAGTTTCCTAATTATACTCTCATACAGTCCCAAACAGATATAATTTTATCTCTTTGCAGTTATTAAACCTCTAATGAATTTTTCTTTTCTAATTGAGTTGGCCAGTACTTCCAGGTCAGAGTTTAATAACAGAGGAGATAGTGAGTCATTCTTGACTTGTTCCTGATCTTATTGGAAATGAGTAGTTTTTCTCACTTCGGTACTGGCTTGTAAGACTAAGGAGTGTATATTTTATCATTTAAAAGGAAGTAATCCTATAAAAAATGCAAGGAAGTATTCATTAATTCCTACTTTCTTGAGTAGTTTCATCAGGCATGGATGTTGATTTCTGTTGTGAGTTCCTTCAGCATCTATGGAGATAATGCATGATTTTTCCCCGTAGATCTGTTAATATGCAGTATTATATTAATGGATTTCCTAATATTGAACAAATCTTGCATTCCTTGTGTAACTCCCACTTTTGTCATGGTATATTACTTTCCTTAATGTGATGTTGGATGTTTTTAGTACTTTTTGCACTAATACTGGGCTACAAAACATTTTTATACTCTTCAACCAGTTTAGTTGTCAATGTTAAACTATTTTCACAAGAGAGTGAGACGTTTTGTTAATTTTTAGTGCTCTGGAAGATACTTATGAAGCATTAGGTTTATTTGGTCTTTGTAAGTTTTTTAGAATGCCCTTATGAAATAATCTAGGTCCAGGGGTGTCTGGGTGGCTCAGTTGGTTGAGTGGGACAACTTTGGTTCAGGTCATGATCCCACAGTTCGTGGGTTCGAGCCCCACATCGGGCTCTGTGCTGACAGCTCAGGGTCTGGAGCCTGCTTTGGATGCTGTGTCTCCTTCTCTGCCCCTCCCCAACTCAGGTTTTCTCTTTCTCTCTGTGTCTCTCTTTGTCTCTGTCTCTCTCTGAAAAATAAATTAACATTAAAAATATAAAAAAAATTTTTAATGGATGAGTCAAACTCCTCATTTATTGATATGGTTGATATTTTGATCTCAGCACAATCATATTTATACTTGTTTTTTCAACTACTTGTGTTTTCATTGCTCTTTCATTAAAAATTTTTTTAGAATGTTAGATTTTTGTTATAATGGCTACCTTTGAACATAGATATTTTTTAATACCTTAGTACGATTTTCTCATTTAGCCTTTAATTATCTGGTTTTTCAGGTTTTAGTAGTATCCCTTGACTCCTGCCTGCCATTAATACAATAACCAGTGAGGTTATTTTAGTTTGTTGTTTCTTTTCCCAGTTTTTAGTTGAATTATGTCTATTTTATTGGAACATAAAATGTTTAACAAGACGGCTAATTCAGCAACACTTTACCACTTTTGTCATTGTGGTAAAGTTTCGTGGCATCTCTTTTTCTTTTTTTTTAATGTTTATTTATTTTGAGAGCAAGTGCATGCTCGCAAGCAGGGGAGGGGCAGCGAGAGGGAGAGACAGAATCCCAAGCAGGCTCCCAGGTGTCAGCACAGAGCCTGATGCAGGGCTCAGTCCCACGAACCGTGAGATCGTGACCTGATCGGAGATCAAGAGTCGGACACTTAACCGACTGAGTCCCCCAGGCGTCCCTATTGTGCATTTTTATTTTCCTTTTTTCTAAAAAACCTTTCCCGTCATCTCGAAAGACCTTAAGTTGCTCTCTGTTCCTTCTGTCCTTCGCGGTGCAGCCCAAGCAGTTCCCGACCCTTCCTTTGCACTTTCCTGGAGGCTGCCAGGCCGGCACTGCCTCTGTAAGGGTCGCGGGCGGGCGGCGTCCCTCCTTCCGTCCTGCTCCGCACAGAGCTTGGCGAATGCGTTTTGTACCGGGAGCGAGCTGCGTCCGGCGGGAACGGGCCGGTTTCGGGGCCCCCGGCCCCCCGGAACCCGTGTCTTCCGACGGCCCTGCTCCCCTGGGCGGGTGCTCGTGCATTTGTTTCTCTTCTCGTTCTTCGAGAGTTAGAGGGTGTGCGGGAGGTTGGGGTTCTGCGGCACCGATACCCCCCCTGCGTTTTCTTCCCGTGTAGCTCGTCCAGAGGCGTTCCGTTCTTTTCCCGCCTTGAAGTCCGTTTTCTGCCTGTTGACTGAAGTCCGCGTGAAGCCACGGTCATGGACGCGCGTAGGTTGTCCGAAAAATGTCGGTGACTACGATCTCCAGCTTCCCTGACTTCCTGTGTGGGTCTGTCCGGGCCCGGCTACTAGAGGGAGCGACGACGACGATGACGACGACAGTGACAGCTCCCCCGTCCCGACAGTCGGGTTGAGCCTGAAGTTCGGGTCTTCCCTGGCCTGCGTGCCGTGTACTTTTCCGAGGCCTCGGGTAGCTGGCCTGTGCGTGCTGTCCAGGTTTCGCGAACGTTCTGAGGGGGGCCCAGGGCGGCCTGTGTTGGCCCCGTCTTACCCGGAGCCGGAGCCCGGTCCCCTGAGTGGCGGCGGCTCCGGACCGGCTGTCACGCGGAGCCCCGTGTGCTGTCCGGCTCTCGGCTCGTCATCCGCAGCGGTGGGACCCGTGGGGGGCCTGGAGCCTCAGTGCCCGGCTCCGGCGGGTCCGGCTGGGGACGGAGTCGGGGGCCGGCCTGGTGCTCTAACTCTGGGGCTGTCACCGAGCGCCCCCTGAATTGCGCGCGGCCGACGCAGAAGGCGGTGGGGCCGGGGCGGCCTCGATGCCCCGGAGCAGGAGGCGCACCCGCCCCCAAGGAGGGGCGCCCGGGGCGCAGCTGTGGCCTTTCCCCCGGGCACCTTGTCCCCACGGCTGCGGAGGCGGCGCCGCCTGTGCTGGGTGTCCCCTGGGATTCTGCCTTGGGGGCCTCCCCTTCCGCGTCGGAACCCCCAGGAGGCCGCCTCCTGTGCGGAGGGTTTTCAGATTGCTGTCCCCTTTCTGGAGGGCCCCCCGGATGGCCTCGGACGCCCGTGGGGGAAAACCAGCCGCTCTTTCTTAAGGAAACTCTTACCGTCTTCGGGGTCGTTGAGGGGACCGCTCTGGCGCCAGGCCCGCTCGTTTGTCGCTGTCGTCTCTCGTTGTGTCGTACAGAAGGCCGTCCACCGAGAGAGATGGGCTCGGCGGGACCGCGAGGTAAGCGCCGGGCCCGGGCCCGGGGCCCCTGCTTCCCGAGGGGCCACGGCCGCTAGGCGAGGGGTCCCCTCCCTCCCCAGAGACCAGCCCGGGAGGGCAGAGGCCCTGGGGCGCGCCGGTGAGGGCCGGGCGGCCAGTGGGACGTGCGGGGAGCAGGGCGGTGAGGGAGCGGGTGGGGGGGAGGCCCCAGGGCGCGCAGCGGGACCTGCCCTGATGTCTGTCTGGGCTGTTTGTCTGTTTGTCGGTTTGCTTGTTTTTTGGGAGCGCGGGAGAGGGGAGGGCAGAGGGGGAGAGAGAGAATGCCAGGCAGGCTCCGCTGGGCTTGATCTCAGGACGCTGGGCTCCTGACCCTGAGTCATGACCTGAGCGGCAGTCAAGCGTCAGGGCCTCAACCCAGCGAGCCCCCTGGGGGCCCCGCGTTCAGTGGTTCCAACACGAGCTCGCTGGCCGCGGGGTTGGGGGAGTCCAAGTGTAGGAGGGTAGTGCCGGGAGGGTGGCCTCGGTTCTGCGGCTCCCGTGACGAAATGCCACAGACCGAGTGGTGCCAACGGCAGATTTATCTTCTCCCGGTCCCGGAGGCCGGAGGCCCAGGATCGAGCCCCGGGCCCGCTCTCTTCTGCGCGCTCTGCGGTTTGCGGGATGGGGCCAGCGCGTCCGTCGCCGGCTCGCTGTGGGGTGTGAGGGAGAGGGGCGCTGGACGACCCCAGGCTTTGGCCTGAAGGCCCGGGGCGCCGCCCGTGCTCACCTTCTCCTGGACCCGCGGCGTTCGCTTCCGAACCCTAGTGAGTACGAGGCGTTCTTCGCGGCACTTGCGGGTGGGGGCGCTGCTGGGGCCGCGGCGTACACTCTGCTGCTCAGTACGCCGCGTGGCCTCCTTAGCGGTTTCTGGCGGACTCGGAAGAGGCCGCTGCCTCGTCAGTGACCACGGTGCGCGGCCCCGGGCGGACACGAGTTAGCGCTCCGAGACGCTCGCGGGGCCCAGCGAGGTGGCTCCGACGCCGGCGCGTTGGTGAATGATAGCGCGTGCGTCCTGTCACGAGGACAGGAACGAGGACAGGAACGGGCTCGCCGTTAGGATACTTGCCTGGGCGGCGGAGCTTCGCGGGGTGGGGTTGATACTCTTATTTCCTAGGCTCTCCGTTATCAGAGCGACAGGGAAAGGATCTGGGAGTGTAAGGAATTCCTAACGACTGCCAGAGTCATCTGGAACTTGTAATTTGGACCAAAACAAATGTAACGTCTGGAACGGTTTTGTAGGTCATGGCGACGTGATAGAATGTTTGAAATCTGGGGTGTGTCGTTGCGGTGTGCAGCATAAGCGTAGTGTCCCTTGTCACGCTCGTCTCCTTACCCCTCTCCAAGCTGCTGACTTCACAACTCTGGCAGCCGTGCGTCACGGTGCTGTCTCATTCTGTCCCTCTGCAGTGGTGGTCACACTGCATTTCTGTGCACCTGTGTCTTCACTCAAGAAGCCGCACTCACTGCACCCCCCCATTCCATTTTCTGTCACCCCTAAAACTAAACATTAGAAACATTTTGAGTTGACGTTTGAAGCCATGGCTATTTCTTTTTACATTTATATAGAACTTTTTTTATTATCAGAGCCGTCTCTGTGCCTTGCACATGGGGAGTTTACAAATTGTCGCGTGGAAATTGGAAAACGGATTAGCAGATTGATGACACCGGAAGCCATCCATCTTCTAGATCCCTGTGACCCCTTGCTTTGTCTGAACTCAGGTGGCCGCTCATGCTTCTGCTTCCGGAGCTGTTTTGTTTGGGGTTCTGGTCCGTTACGCCACTAGCTGCTATATACTCAGTCAGCCCTCACACTGCTCATTTCACATGACGCCTCGTCCGCACATCACAGCCGAGGAACCGTGGGCTCTGTCCCAGAAGAACGTACATACACCAAATAACATTTGCATCAGCATTTTCAAAGGTTATCTTAGGTGTCCGTAGATGCAAAATAAGAACTTCTGTTCTGGATTTGAGCACCTGTTGCATGCCCTGAGGAGCTGTTGGGCCTGTCCTGATTACTCAGTTGAAGCGAGGGGAGGGGAAGAACCCTGGTTTTGAGATCACCCAGGTTCATAACAGAAATATTCCTTCCTGGTCTTTCCCCCTGACGTGTTGCTGACGAGTTTTGTATTAGAAAAGAGGAAAATCAACTGATTTCAACCTTTGTAAAAACTAGAGCACTCATGGACTCTGACGGAGAATTTCTGTCTTTTCTGCAGTGACTTTTAACTTTGAACATTGTTTTCTTAGTCACAGGAATATAAATAATATTTCTTCTTTGTCTCACAGGGTTGGAAATACCGAGTAAGGAATTAGTGTATAGGATGCTGGAAACTCGTAGAGACGAACCGCTCAAGACCGAGAAGCCTAGAACCGATGTATCTTTCAAGCTCTTACCAGGAAGACAGCTATGAAGAAGATGATGGGTCAGGAAGACCAGTGGAAAACTCCCTAGGAGAGAGCCATAGAAAATGTACGCTTCAGAAGAGAGAGAGAATCAGAGAACTCAGAAAAGGAAAATATATCATGTGTGCCCTCAGAAGGGTAAAAAGATTTTTATTCATGTGCATGAGATTACTCAGCTAGACGATCAGCTGTACCAGTGCCTTGAACGTGAGCAAAACCTCTGCGAACACTTAGCTCTTATTATGTGCGAGAGATCCCATCCTGGGGAGAAACCTTACAGATGTGATATGTGTGAGAAAAGCTTCATCCAAAGCTCAGATCTTCTCTCACACCAGAGGATCCACAATTACGAGAAACCTTATAAATGTAGCAAATGCGAGAAGAGCTTCTGGCACCACCTAGCCCTTTCGGGACACCAGAGGACACACGCAGGTAAAAAATTCTATACGTGTGACATCTGTGGCAAGAATTTCGGCCAGAGCTCCGACCTGCTTGTCCACCAGCGAAGCCATACGGGCGAGAAGCCGTATCTGTGTAGCGAGTGTGATAAATGCTTCAGTCGAAGCACAAACCTCATAAGGCACCGAAGAACTCACACGGGTGAGAAACCGTTTAAGTGTCTGGAGTGTGAAAAGGCTTTCAGTGGGAAATCAGATCTTATTAGCCACCAGAGAACTCATACTGGTGAAAGGCCCTACAAGTGTAACAAGTGTGAGAAAAGTTACCGACACCGTTCAGCCTTCATTGTTCATAAGAGAGTTCATACTGGCGAGAAGCCCTATAAGTGTGGCGCCTGTGAGAAGTGCTTTGGCCAGAAGTCAGACCTTATTGTCCATCAGAGAGTCCATACAGGTGAGAAGCCGTATAAATGCTTGGAGTGTATGAGGAGTTTCACGCGGAGCGCTAACCTCATCAGGCATCAGGCAACTCACACTCACACTTTCAAATGCCTTGAATACGAGAAAAGTTTCAGCTGTAGCTCAGACCTTATTGTGCATCAGAGAATCCACATGGAAGAGAAACCGCATCAGTGGTCTGCGTGTGAGAGTGGCTTCCTCCTAGGCATGGACTTCGTTGCCCAGCAGAAAATGAGAACTCAGACAGAAGAGCTGCGTTACAAGTACAGCGTGTGCGATAAAACCTTCCACCCGAGCTCGGCCCTTCTGCAACACCAGACCATCCATATCGGCGAAAAACCATTCATCTGCAATATGGGTGAGAAGGGCCTTGAGCTCAGCCCTCCCCATGCATCCGAAGCCTCACAAACGTCTTGATCGGACAGAGAGTTATATAATACCATAAAAAGTGTGTGTACATGTCCGAGAACTCGTAAGATAAAGGACTCCAGGCAAATCTCAGACTTTCCTCAGAGCTCAGACTTCAGTGGGGACCAGAGAATGCAATCGTGGGAAGTTGAGAAATGGTTTGCCCGGAGAGCTACCCTAGCAGGACACTTGCTCAGTCACTCCAGTGAGAAACCTTACGAATGCCCTGAGTTTTGGAAAACCTGCAGTCCAAGCTCATGTCTGATCACCCACAAGGGGATCCGTACAGGTGGGAAACCTTGCAAATGCAGTGAGTGTGAGAGAACTTTCTAGCAGTGCCCACCCCTCCCCATCCCAAGAGAATTCACACCAGAGGACTTCTAAATGCCCTCAGCGTCAACAGAGCTTCAGACAGTACGCACATCGCATCGGACGTCAAAGCCCACAGTGGGGAGAATCCCCAGCCAGTGTGTAAAAAACTTCTGACAGAACTATGACTTTCTTACTCTTCAGAGAAGCCATACTGGTGAAAGTGTGTCTGTCTGTCTTGAATGCGGCAAATCCATTCGGTGGGAGAGCCTTCTTGGGTTTGCACCAAAGAAACCCAATCTGAGGAAAGACCTTACAAAGTCTCTGAATCAGAAAAACTTGTGTCAGCACTCCGCTCTTGTGGTACGTCGGGGCACTCACAGAAGTGAGAGAGTCCCTCGAGTCTGAAAAAAGCCTTGTTAGAAACTCTCCTCCTTACTGGGTCCCGAAGGGCGTACTCTGCAGAGGACTTGCTGCCAGCGAGAGCCCTGACTCTGGACTGTGGACGTACGCTACGTGTGAAGCGAACTGCTCTCATGGTAGGCGACCTGTACGGTAGAGAGGACTTCTCACGGAGTCTGTGTGTGAACAGGTCTTTGGATCCCCAGGATCCCGTTCTGGGGGGAGCCAGGGCAGGTTGCGGTAGGCCTCATGGGTAACTCAGGTAAAGATGCTTTTCTTTTATCTGAACCACTTAATGATTACTTTCGCTTTTTAAAATTTGGAAATCCAATAAAGGACAGGACCGTGACCTTGTGATAGAAGGTGTGACATGTATTACTGCCGGGGGAAAGGATCATATTGACTTTGCCTCTGTCCCTTTTTTTATTCTTGACCAGAATGGGGACCAGCATGTTGATAGTAGCCTGGGAACCAGCCGTTTGCTGGTAGTGAAAAGAACTGAACGGCCAGGGAGTAGTTACCCTAGATCCAAACTCTCCCCAGAGTTCCCTCTTCGGAGGGCCAACCACATCAAGAGGCAGAGTACTCAGCTCTTGTCCTGTAGCGTGAGTTGAGGCGTCCCCTCGAAAGTTTCCTTTCCCTGAAATATCTTTGAGATGATCACTGGTATTTGAAACCTCAGCTTTAGAGATGAATTTCTTTCCAACTCAGAAATGCAAATTTCAGCAGAATCGTCATGACGTTGTAGCGTCTGCATTGTTGGGACTCCGTCACGTCTCTCTCAGTGATAAGATACGCTCTCCGGCTCCTAGCAGAATGATTAAGGGGAACCAGAAGAAAGGTTTAAACCTGAGTAGGCACAGAACAGTACACGTAATGACGCGTTATTGATGGAAGAGCTAAACTTCTTGATGCTGAGTATCCCGACTCCAGAGCTGGTGTTCTTGTCACTCCGTTATCCTGCTGTTCATAGCAAATCAAGCCCCATTATGATACGCCTTTTGTTTGTTTCAGTTCTGCCAAGGAGAGAGAATACTTTTTATTCCCAGGGAAAGGATTGCAGTCACCACACACAAGGTATCTGTTTGACTTGGAATGTAGGATTCTAAATGCTGGAAGGGAAAATTAGTTGGCGGATTCATCAGAGGTTTAAGGATGAGCACGTGCCTGCAACTGACCAGGATAATTATGATTATCTTTAACATTCTCTAGAAATACTGTAATTAATCCAGGGATTATAAATGGACAATTCCGAGGGTTTTTTCCCTTCTCTCAGATTAAAAGACATTCCGTATAAATAGTTAAGCTTCCTACAGTATCTGGGACTATAGACTGATGAGTAAATATGTTGTTGCTAGGGCGGGTTCTCTGGTTTAGTTTAACAAGTCCCTGACCTCCAGAGAGCGCTGGCATTTGGACTCGTGGGTGGCCAGCTGCTACCTTGTGTGTGGCTCTGAGCTTTGACCCTAGCGACTGATCTTGATAACCTTAGGGTCAGTGGATAGAGCATATGGTGGTAATAAGGAGTCTGATTCTAGGGGATTGTTTGTGTGTTTCTTTGTTTTTTGTTTTTTGTTTTTTTTGAAAACAAATGCTGGAAGTTTATTCGATCTGATGTGTTTTAGTAATTTTCATAAATAGCTCTTAACACCATGAAAAGCTGCCCAGTGTGATAAAACACGCAAGATGTATCTGTCTCTCTTTGGTGCAACCCATGCCCATCACTAGTGTATGTTTGACAGTTGTAATACTTAAAATAGTATTGGGTATATGGCCTGGTGGTGATGACAGTCCTTGTGGCTGCTTGTGAGTCATTAGAACTTGGAGAAGGGGCGGAGTTTGTTTCCTTGGCAGGGCAGTGACTTGCCCCTTCTTTCAACTCATCCGACTAGTAATTGTCTCCAGTCTTTAAATGAAGGGCGGACCATCCCTCAAAAGGAGACCTTTAGGGGTTTGAGACGGGTCTGAGGGCGAGGGCTTTAACCGTGGGGGGAAAGGTGTTGGTGTTATTCATAGAGCATAACCTGAGGTTGGAGAGGACCACTTGGGAGCCTGTAACCAAAACTAGAAGGTACCTTCTGGGATGGATGGAGGTTCTCTTAAGACAGTGCCAACCTAAATCTACCTCAGGTAAGTAGTTAGAGTACCTTTCAAGATTCCAGACCAAACGAGACACTTGTATTCAGTCCATGTATTCCTATGCTTTAATGGTTTTGTTTTCCCTTAATTCTTAAATAAACTTTTATTCTGAAAAACTCAGTTTTTGTCTCTACTCTGCTAAGAAAAGGCATTTATTTCCCCTACGCCTGTAGAGTGCAGCTGCTAGGGAGGAATCCTTCCACAGTGGATAGTCCGTCAAATCATCGCAGTGCTGCCAGTTACACCTTCACTAAACTCACACAGCAAAGGAATAATGTCCACATTCCCGTGGCCCTTAGCCTGGTAGAGGTGGTCGCAGCCATTAGCCATTAGAACAGCTCTAGAGTTCCGGGAGTTTTTGAGGTGAAAGCGAAGAAGTGAACGGAAAGCTGGGTGGAATATTCTCCGCTCTGCCGTGGAGATGGGAGCCTTCCGGAGCCTCCCCCGTGCGTTACGTGAGGCTCAAGGAAGACAGTCACCGCTGAAAGTGACCGCATTTGGGGCTGAGCGTCAGTGGCAGCCAAAGATCTGCTGCTCCGGGAGTAACCCGCAGCCGCCAGGTCAAGACCGCTGTGGGATTCGCAGTTCGCAGCAGGATCCGCACAGGGGGCGGAGTCAGCGGGGCGGGGCGGGGCTTCCTCCCGTTGCTCGTTCGCCTCCGTGTTTTCGCGGTTTGCTCCGCCAACGGACTGGGTCTCCGGATTTCCAGTAGCTTTTTCACTGTGAGGAAGGAAGAGGGATGGGAGATCGCCCGGGGGACGAGAAGGGGAAGGGAAGCCGGCACAGCCTCGTCTTGTTTTCCTTCTGGCCGCCGTCGTCCGTGTAGAGCGGGGCGGCCGGAGCGAGGCCTGCAGTCCTCGTGCTTCTCTGCCCCGCGGCCTGGCTTTTAGGGGCGCTGTGCCGAGACGTGCCCCGGCGAAGCAGCCATCTCCCTTACAAGGGACGGGGACCGAAGTGATGTCGCGGGAAGTAGAAAGGCAAAGGTGCATCCCAGCACTCGCAGAGGCCCCAAGTGTTTCTTGAAATAGTTCTTTATCCTTGAGGAAAAACAAAACAACAAAACCGAAGCTTGTCTTGTAATTGAAGCTTGCTTATTTCATGCCCCAGCCGTTAGCTTGTGTCCTCTAGGAGGTGGTGACGCAAGCCGAAGGCGGTTAACCCTGGCAGAGGCCATCCTTCCGTCCGGCAGAGGAAACGTAACACGTAGGGCTCCCCCTGATGAGGTCAGGTAATTGGCGAGTAAGGTCTAACGAGGAAACCCGAGGACTCTGGCGTAGCTCCTGTTGGTTATCTCTTGTGCCCATATTGAAAAATCGCTGCCACCCACTCGTACCTTAACTCTTGGCTCATGAGGTTGCGTTAATATGTCTGAAGACGAGGAGAAGCCTTTGTATGAAATTCAAAGTGGACTTCTGTCGTTGAATCCAGCTCCTGTTCTAAACGGGGAGCCCCGGCGTTCCGGTGAGGGGACTTGGAGCAGCTCGGGGGGCCGTGGGGGCAGTGGGTTCAGGGGCAGCGAGGCCTTAGGGTTTACCAGCGGGCACTTCAAACCAGACCCGGTGTTTTTGGCCCAGCAGGGGACTGATGAGAGAGTTTGGAACAGTCGCTGCTGCCTCCTCTGCCCTCAGCGCCCCCATCGGATCAGCTACACAGAAAAAAAAAATCGCTGGCAGTCAGAGCCCTCCTGACCACTTCAACACAAACCTTTTTATCTACCCTGTCTTTCTTCTTCCAGAGGAATAAATGTGCTGATTCCATGCCAAGCCCATGCTACAACCGCCTCTGGAACCTACTTCATTTTTCTTTTTTAACATTCATTTCCTTCATGGACATTTTCCCCCACGTGTTCAGATACGTGCAGATGCCTTTTCGTTCCCGGTTTAAAAAAGAAAAAGTTTGGGTTGCCCTTAATCTGCTTTTTCCCCCCCTTCTTTTTCTCCTCCCAGAATTTACAAGCTTAAAATTTATACTGCTTCCATTTCTAAGTGTTCATTTCCTATCATGCTACAATCTGCCTTCTCTCAATTTTCTACTTAGCTGCTTTCCCAAAGATCGCTGATCTTTGAAGCGAAGTGCAAGATGTGCTCTCCAGCACTTCAACCCATCTGCCTGCCTCTTTGTCTTCAGCAGCCGGGGAGACTGCTGACTCTCAGCCTGGCTTCCGGACATTTGTTTTCCGCTCCCCACTCCCCCACGCCCCCATACCCGTTAGCCCCGCCCCGCGCCCTCTGGCTACGCCTACACCTCTAGCTCCGCCCGACGTCATCTGGCCACGCCCCCGCCGCCGAGCTTCCGCAAAGAGGGGGCGCCGACGCCTCCCATTCTCCCTGCGATTCTGTGGCGGGTGAAGAGGCTTCCTGTTGTACCTGCCACCTGGGGCTTGTGCTTCTCATTTCTCCGTCCTCCTTTCGCGCTCCCTTTACCCCGGCCCCTCCCCGCCTCCTCCCTGTGTCTGTGTGTTGAGCCGAGTTACGTGTGCGTGAGCTCCTGTATGTGTTTGTGTCTGAACCTGGGGGCCTGTGAATGGGGGTCTCCAGAGCTGGCCTGGCTGCAGGCTCTGCGATGAGAACCGCGTGTATAGAATGTGTCGTGTGCTTCCGCTGAGTTCTGTGTTCTTCTATGATACGTTTAAAATCTCGTATGTTGTTCTGTCGGTGTTAACACGGCAGATTAAATGGAAAACCACTGGGAGGTGTTCACTACATACTTGGAAGAGATCAAGAGTTCCTTTTCCTCCAAAGGCAGTAGATAAAGCAAAATGCAAAGTCCAGAAACAGATCTGCACTATGTAGGAATGTGCTGTATTTAAAAAGTGTCATTTTAGATTAGTGCAGAAAGGATGAGTCACTCAAAATGGTGTTAGATTAGTCAGATAAAAGCTTAGGTGAAAAAATTAGATCCCTACCACCCGAAGTGCAAAATAAAGTAAAAGTAGGTTAAAAGACTGGACTTCTAAACCGAACCTCTACCATCATAAAACCGGATGGCCTTGAAGAAAGCCCCTTCACACCTCTGAACCTGATTTGTCCACTCTATATAATAAGCATTTACACCATATATTTGCACTATTAAGGTAGCTAGCCACATGTAGCTATTGAGCACATAAAATTTTAGTCTAAATTGGGATATGCTATACCTGTAAGATACACACTGGATTTGGAAGGGTTAGTACAAAAAAAGTGTAAATTATCTCCTTAATAATTCGTATCAATTTCATGTTAAAATGATATTTTGGATATATTGTGTTAAATAAAATATATTACTCAAATTTCACTTGTCCCTGTTTTCCTTTATGTGGCTACTAAAAATTTTAAATTGCATTTGAGGCTTGCATGATATTTCTTTTGCACAGTACCACTGTGTAGTATTTGAGGCCATCCCAAGCTTTAAAAGCCTATTGTTAGTGTTTTACAGTGATTCCTTCTATTTGAATAGTAAATTACATCTTCTAGAGCTATTTTATGATATGTCGTCTCATCCACAGTTCCCAGGAACTGGGAGGATAATAATAATGATTTCCCCAGTTTGCAGATGGTGAGGAAACTCAGCCCGTATTAAATACAGTTTCAAGGTCCATATGATGCAATCAGGACTAGACCAAGTCCCTTCTCGGCTGTGCTCCGAGGCTGGATTCTGGCACATTTCATTTTATTTCTGAGGCATATGTGGAACTTCATGCTCACATGACAGTTCATTCCCTGTACCTATTAGGGATCCTGAGAAGGAAGATTGACTGGATGGAAGAAGTGGATATACAGAGGAGGAAGGAAGTTCCTGGGACATGCCAAGATCGTTTTATTTGGGGAAAATGTCTCTCTCCTGAGAAACGTTTGATTTGGAATGTATATAAAGAATATGTTCTCATCTGTATACCATCTGTCCAAACAGAGAAGTAAGCAAAGGCCCAGTGCAGAACTTTCCAGAAAGAACTCCTAAGAGTTGCAAAGAGAATTCACACAGCCAATAAATAATGGAACAAAGGATCAGCATTGGTATCTGAGCCTGTGGTTGATGTTCTTTTTTCCACTGTGCTCCTGGGCTCTATGATTTAGTTTGGGTAAACAAGCTCACCAGTGAATCTAGTATGACTTGAGTCTGCTTTTTTCTTTAAAAGCAGGATTCTCAATTCTGACTGCACATTGGCATTGCCTAGCATACTTCTAAAACAACAACAACAACAACAACAACAACACTGATGTTTTGGCCCTCTGTTTGACAATCTAAATCAGAATTTCAAAGAGTTGGGCCTTGACATCCTTAGGCTTTAGAAACCCTCCAGCTAATTTTACTGTTCATGTGGAGTTGAGAATATTGTTTAAGTGAATTCCGTCCATTGCTACCTTTTCATAGCCTGGTCTCCTTCCTTGAATGCCTTCAGTACATTTTGTCTATACGAAAGAAGTTCACAATTTGTTTCTGTGCTATATCGTTTTGAAATGATTTCACATGTAAAATTTCCAGTCCATTGTGGACTTGTATTCTTTATTTGTTTGTTTGGTTTTGTATTTCACATAGACTCAAACACAGTACTAGGCACAAAGTAAGAATGGATAGACTTGGCAAGTCTTGACTCGTTCAGAATATTTTATTCCGTTATAACTATATTTTGCTTTGCTTTAACAGTCCACTCACTTCTGGGATTGTATATAGCCCTGAAGTTAGGCTATTCCGGATTTGTTCAATTTTTCAGGAACCAGTGACATTCAAGGATGTGGCTATAGAATTTCATCAGGGCTCAATGGGATTCTGAACAGAAGGGTTTATACTGGGACATGATGATGGAGAATTATAGAAATCTGATCTCATTGGTCAAAATTTCCTATCCCCTTTGAAATGCCTTTGCCTCTTTTTGACTGCTCATAGTGCTGACATATATCACAAGAATTTAACTGACTTCTGTCTGACTTGGGGTCAGAATAATTAGTTATTTCTAAAGGACATTGTAAGCCAAGAGACTAGGTGCTTCTGCTTTCCTTTCCCCAGATCTATAGGAAGGATGGGTGGAAATTAACCAGTATGTTAACTTACATGACACTATTCTCTCTACTGGAGATCGGAAACTTTCTTTGAAGTGCTCGTCATTGTTATGATGCCATAGGAATATATTAGAGCTTAAGGGTTCGGAGTTTAGGTTTGGGAGTTCATTCATTGTGAAATCGACCAGTGTATTACCCTGGGCAAATCACCCAACCCTTCCAAGTCTAAGTTTTATCTAAGACAAAATAGCACGTTACTTGGCTACTTATTATTCTCCAACCAAAGAAAATTACATCACACCTTAATTTTTCTGATCACCTTTCCCCAGGCTGGCGCTCTCTCTTTTCAGGGACATATTAATGTCTGTTTTGCACTACCTTCCCGACCTTTCCATGTACCCTGTATCCCAAAATACTCAAGTCTGTGCTGAGGGCTCTAAGTGGACTTTTTTACTTTGAAATCTCCAAGATCTTATTTTACTCAACCCACATTTTTAAATTCTTAATGTTTCATTCCTTTTATTTATTTTTTTTTCTGAAGAAATTCTGTCTCAAGACTGACACGGAAATCCTGCCTGAGTTCCAGCTTGCTGGCCAGCTCTGCACATAAGCCCGTCAGATAGTAAGGGATGGGATAGATAGATGATAGACTGATTGATGATAGATAGATGTATCAGAAGGGGGGGATCTCTATAGAGAGGAATTGAGAAGGAGAGATGAGAGAGAGAAGATTTACCACGCATGTTCTGCTTCTCTGGAAGAGCCATGGCCGAAAGAGTCACTGTCGCTTCTTAGCATCTTGTTCCGCAGCGGTAGCTAAATGGAGCGAGGAGGCCAGAAGTTATCAAAAGGCCAAATTACATCCAAATTAATCCTTTTTGGGCCAGAATATCATGTGGGAGTTGCTGTGTGCTTCCCGTGACTTCCTTCATCCGGAAGCGCGTATGTTAATCTGCCCCATTGTTAATGATGCTCAATTTGATCCCTAGTTTAAATGGAGACAGAGGTCTCTTTGTAAAGATTTTTTTCTCTTTGCAGTTAGCACCAGATCTCTGCGCTGCTACTTTGGTACTTTTGACTACCTATTTCCGGGGAAGTACACTTTTACCTGATAATTCAAGGATCCACTGATGAGCCTTCAGACTGTCCCCTAAGTGGTTTTCCCTTCTGCGTTTCTCTTACTGGTGTCTTTCCCATTGAACATATCTTCGCCTATACAGAATCCTTCCAGGGGCTTCTCTATCAACTGGAGTGTTGGCGAAAGCTCTCTTATTGAACTGAAAATAAATTCGGTCCAGATGTCCTTTACTATTATCATCATAATCATCATCATCATATTATTATTATTATTTTATTACCTTCACACTTACTCGGGGTAAACAGCAGTCCTGCACCCAGTTCCCCACGAATCAACACTCTGAGGTTCCGCTCTAAGAATAATATCTGTATTGTCAAAATTTGTTTTGAAAACATAAGAACAACAAAAACCAAGAAACAGGGAACATTTCTTCAATATACATGCCCAGCAAAGGGTTCATTTCCTAGGTAGTCTACGGGCGGACTGGGGAAATGACATGATCATGTTTGACAAGACACCTCTTCACATCCCCGTCTCTGTGGCGCAATCGGTTAGCGCGTTCGGCTGTTAACCGAAAGGTTGGTGGTTCGAGCCCACCCAGGGACGACTCCTTCCCTTTAAGGACCCAATGGTTTCACTTCCGAAATTTTGTCGGACAAGATCAGTTTCTGTACATTCTCACAAATGAAATGAAAATCTAGCTGAGATAGCTACCCAGGGAGTCTTGCAAAGGGGTAAGTGTTCTCTTGTTCAGTGATTAAATGTCGACTGAAACTCTACATGAGCGCAATCCCGTCATTTTCTACCTAATTCTACCGAATTTGTTTTCTGATTCCATCTCCCCCAGCTGGGGTGGTCCATCCGGTGGCACGCACCTTGGCCAAGGCCTGCAAAGCTTGCTGCCCACACTGAGCCGGCCCAGCCTGTCTCCCAGGTCAGGTCCTCGGGCTCTGGACATCGGTAACGGCCTGCGGAGGCAGAGTGGTGGAGTGTTCCATCCAAATCATCTGACTTTCCTCGCCTATCAAATCCCCAACAGGGTCCCTGACACTTTCCATAAAAAGCATTTTGACATTATCTACCAAAATGACTCTCAAATCCACTTCTAGGAATGCATACAATTACTGTATTTGTACAACTAAAATTGACCCACATCAGGGTTATTCCTGGCAAAATTAAAAAGAAAAATAAAGTTTTAAGTGTACCAAAAGGTATTTTCCTGCCCTCAAAGGGCTTATTCTACAGGGAATCAAGCCGACGGCTCCTGAGAAATTCATTTTCTTCCACCCGTTCTTACTTTCCTTTCTCACTCCACCTGTGATTTGCCCAGTTCACCAGGCTGCGGGCGTGAGCTGTTTGTGCAGAACTACGGAGCTGGAGCCTTAGATGCTGACCTCGAATATACTGATACCTGATGCCACCCAGCCGGAGAGCAGTTTCATTCAAAATATTATGAAGCCCTGTATGTTTTACTTTCTAAGTTGTTAGCAACCTAAGGGGAAGCAGTTTCTTAATCTTGATATTCTCTTTATCTAGCAAAGGTAACAACGGGCACTTAGAATTCTGAATAAACGAATATGACAGCTCGTCAAATTCGGACACTGCATTTTTCTGGCTCACTTGGAAAGACATCCTGACCTGAGGAAACAATCCACAGGAAACAAACTCACGGGAAATGAACACAAAATAAGGGTACCGAGTTCCCAAGACTGAGGGTGTAACCTTACACAGATGTTTTTATTTGATGGGTATGAGGCATAGGGATGTGGTTTAAGTCGCACCAAAACCCGTCATTTTTTTTTTTTTTTTTTTTTTTTTACCGTATGGTCATTTTATTCTCCCAAATAAAGTGCAGCTATCAAATAAAAATCTTGACGTGACTAAGATTTTATTATTTTAGAGCCAAAGAAGTGGGTGAATCCACTTCACCCAAACACAGGAGTAATTATACTGAGGACAGCTGGGGCGGGGGGAGGGATTAATAGCACAAGCAAAATCCAAATTATTATAATCACTATTCTCCTTCCTGTAAGTTAAATAGACCAAATATTGATCAGTTGTGGTTTTTTTTTAAGGTTTTTTATTTTTAAGTAATCTCTACACCCAACTCAAGATCAAGAGTTGCTCACTCCATGGACAGAGGCAGCCAGGCGCCCGTGACCAGTTCTAATTTGTGAGGCTGTGTCTAGATTTCTGCCTTTAACAGTGCAGTTTTCAGTTTCTCTTGGTGGCTGAGTAGATTGTGTGTGGCTTTGACGCTGCCCTGCATGTTGTTTGGGACCCGTCCCCCTTACTAACTCACAGAAGGGCGCCTGAGGGGCACCATGAGCGCCCACCTGCCCGTTCTGCTTCCCTTTACAATGGTTAGAACCCAGCGCTCCGTCCGTGGAGCTTGGTTTCCGACACAGGAGCACACCAGCCTCACTCAGATTTTGGTTCACTTTTCAGGAATGATCTGGAAAACCTGATGAAAACTGACCCATCTCTGAAGAGTGTGACCAGGAATGAGCCCCATATTATGCACTGCTTACCTTCCCAGATAAACCAAGCCCTCCCACAGCTCCCACTCTCCCCTTAGATATTTCTGCCATGATGCCTGCGGTGCCGCCAGACCTTTATTTTCTCGAGTACCTGTCCCTTTCTGGTAGTCTCCAGCTCTTAATGGCAAGGGCCGTGTGTTATTACCGACTATCCCTACGTCCTCATGTGGTGACTTGGGAAATGCGGAATTAGACAGTTGATAAAGTGGCCTAAGAAACTGACAGACAAGAGTCCAGGCTGAAGGTGGAGAGGGAGGGGAGACCAGACGACATTAAGGGGAGTGAACAGGACATGAGCAGACAGAAGTTAGAACCGGTAAAATGCACCCTGCAAGCCCAATAAACCACAAAGGCAGACAAATATACATCTGTATTTTCTTTTCTATAAATACATTTGGAAGGTGGCTCACAACCCAGTCCCCCTCCATTAACCCCTGTCCCTGTCAATCTTCTCTAAATAAAAAGGCCGCTGCTGCCACCTTTCACTTACAGTTGGTAAAAAAGTTGCTTGGGTTGGAGATTCCCACTCCAGCTTGAGAGGGAAAGGCGCTTCCTGCGGCCAGAGAGTGGGATTTTTAGAGGCTCCCATTGGGCAGGAGGCAGAGAGCCAAAAATCAAACCAAACAGCCATGTGCAGTAGTCACACTCATGCTAGTATGAATTAGGGGCCTCCCCCAGGCAACAGGAGATGGAGAGGCCCACAAAAGGAATGTCTGCACACTCATCAGAGATTCCCGGTCTTGAAAGGATAATAAAACGTCTGCCTGAACAGTCATTATCAGGGCTGGGACACCGAAGGGGTCTCTCTGCCCTTCACGAGTCCCTGACTAGGGAGGGTTCCTCCCCGCTCTCTGAGGGTGGTGCAGCTCCGAAGATCTTGGCAAGCAGCCCTCGGTTGGAGCGAGCCTGGTCCTGGACGTTAGCCAGGCGAGCCCGTTCACGTCCCCCTGGCCGGGCTGCCTTCCGGGCTCTCAGCTCCTGCTCAGTAGGACGCTGGGCAAAGGCCCAGGTGCTATTCGGGCGACCAGAGTCTCCACTGGCCGCCAGGAAGCGCTGTCCCCGTTCCACACTTCGAAGGTAGAAGTCAGTCTCGCGCTTGGCCTGGGCCACCTCGGCCCTCAGGCGCTGCCTGCGCACCTGGCGCTCGAAGGCAAGGTGTTCGCTGAGGTGTGACCACGTGAAGCGGTGCAGGTACTGCGGGCGACAACAAAGACAAAACAAAACGAGAAAAGACGTGGCTACGCGCGTCAGGGACGCAGAGGACATGAGAGCGAGTGGGGCCAACAGGAGGAACGGAGGAGCCGGGGCTGGGGCCGGGAAGGCAGACGTGTCCGCCCCTCACCTTGAGGTTCCACAGGTCGTAACGGAAGGGGCTGCGCCGGCGGGCTCCCATGGGCGTGTTGTGCAGACTGGCCGCCACGCGCTTGGCCACGCGCTTGTCCCGGAACTCCACCCAGCCCTCCGTGTAGTCCTTGCTGTACTTGCGCCGCTTCGCCCCTGCCGCCGCCGCCGCCGCCGCCGCCTTCTTCTTGCGCCTCACGAACCCGTCTGCGCGCCGAGGACACAGCGGCGGTTTAGGAAGCCCACGTGGCCCCCCGTGAACTTCACCTCCCACTCGTCCGCGGGCCAGGATCCCACCTCAAGGCCTCTGCCCGGGAAAAGGGCTCCCAAGTTCCATCCATCCCCCGTGCGCCCGTTCCCCACGTCTAACTCGACCCTTTCCTCAAACGTCGACTCCTGCAACAGCTCCGCTCGGAACTTTCTATTTACTACGTCACGCCCCCAATGCGGGTTCAGTTAGCGTCCGCACAGGAGGTGGGGTCAGTGTCCAGACCTGGGCCACGACGAACAGGGGGTGGGCTCAGATTTGCCAAAAGGCCTCCGAGATTTGTACTCAGGATGTACTCGCTTCACAAACCGGTAACGCCGGCGCGGGCCCCGGGGCTGCGCGGAGCGGGCCTTACAAGCCAGACCCGACAAGTACTCATCTATGCGCACCGCGCTGCGCGCACCCAACCCGGCCTCCCGGAAGGCCCGCGCCCCGCTCGCGGGGTAACCGCCACGCGCGCAGCCCCGGCTACGCGACGCGAGGGCGAGCCCACCCTGCTGCCCGCACGACCGGGACCTACGCGCTTACCCTCCGGCTGGAAAAACACGCGCCCGACCTCGCCGTAGGCGCTCAGAAGGTTCCGTACGTGCAGAGGCCGAAAGCGGGGCGGGAGGTGGCCCAAGTACACAATTCCCGGCACGACCCGCCTCTTGCCGCCGCAAGCCGCCTCGTCGGCTTCCTCCTGCTCCTCCTCCGCTTCTGGCTTCTCGTCTCTCCCTTCCAGGGGCTCCTGTGCCGCCTCTTCCTCCTGCAGCTCCTCGGCCTCCATGCTGGCGGAAGCCAGAAGCACGACAGCCGGAAAGCGCCGCGCCGGCCGCCGCCGCGCACCGAGTACGCGGCCGGCGGCGGGGGGGCGGGACAGGCGCGGGCCGAGAGCCACGGGAGAAGCAGGTGGGGCGCCGAGAGCGGAAACGGGCGCCGGGGCGGCCCCGGGAGTCGAAGCCGGCGTGCGCGACCGGGGGTGCGGCTGGCCGCGGGGCGGGGGCCGAGCGGGTGGGTCCCCAAGTGTAATGCGCCCCAGAAAACGCCGTGGTGAGGTGTAAAAAGGCGGGAGGCAGGCCGTTCCGGAAGTGCGGGAAAACTGGGAAGTGGGGAGAAGTTTCTGTGTGTCAAAACCGCCTTTTACCCCAGGGACACGGCTGTGACTCCGGTCGGGGGATGACCCACCACTGTCGCTTTACTTCAGTTTTTAAAATGGTCTTGAGTTTTGGAAGTTGAATTAGGTTTCAAAACCTAGCTTCGAGTTTTGAATGTTTCTAAGTTTTGAAAACGTAGTTTAACTTCGCAAATACACCTTTTGGAGATTAGATTTTGAAACTTTCAGCTGTGACCTCATTTAAAGTATTTTAGCTTAAAATAATTGTCGATTTGATTTTGTGAAGATGTCCCAGAAATGTTAACGTGTAACAGTTACTGCCCTTGTTTTAAACACGTGCTTGGCGCCTGTCATACATTTGTAGTGATACGTGATTCGTGTTTGCATCATAAACACCCGTTTGCGTGTGTACAAACGGCCCGGAGTCCGACGACGCCCGGGCGGCGCGCGTAACCCTGTGCAGGCGGACGGCCCAGCGGGCGGTCCTCGCGCGGGCTCCGGGACGCCTGCCCGCGGGCGCCCCGCCCCGCCCCCTCGCACGCGGACGCGCCCAGCAGGGGGCGCCGTCCCCGTGCTCTTGAGGCCGCCGTTGCTCCCACGCGCACCTGCGGTGGGGCGGAAAGGGGCGCGGCCTGGAACGCGGACAAACCCTCCAGCGGGCTTTCTGGAAGGGGCCCGGCCGCGTTGAAGCGGAACATAGACCCGCCCTCGCTGCCGCGGGACCGAATTTCCCTTCCCGCCGGAACAGGCGGGTGCGCCCAGGACTGCAGCAGGAGGCCCGGGTGTCCTCCAGCTACCTTCCTAGGTGACCGCTCCTGCCAGACAGGCCTCCCAGTAAGTTCGTGCAGGAACGCGGCGCCGCGCTCTTCCGCGGCGCGGGGGAAAGACCCAATAAACCGGCCTCCTCGAGTTCCTTCGTTTGACGGAAGAGAACGTTAATGTCGTTTGCCCGCCGCTCCTTTTTTCAAGGCGGGAGAGGGCGGTTAGAGGAAAAGACTCGGTCCCGTGTTTAATGCTTAGGCTTAAAAGCACTGAGCAACGACGAAGGAAGAGAAAGCACATCTTGGCACTACTTCAGGAGGTCGGGGGTGGAAAGGGGGCATCTGCGGAAATAGACGGCTCCTGTTGTGCGGGTGTGATGGCTGCGACGGTGGTTCATGCTGTTTTCTCGACCTTGTATTTGAAATTGCCATTGGCAAAATGTTTATGCACTTAATAGCAGCATAACAGCCCAGAAAGGCGATCCAAAATAAAATGTAAAACTTGGGTCAAGACGTCCTTCCGGTTGTCCCCGCCCCCCATGACCCTTTCCCAAACTCCTTGAAAAGTCAGCCTTCCTGGAGACCCCGACTTACATAAGCAGGTTTTTGTGTTTGTACCTGGGGGTCGTTTATTTTTATTATAATTATTTTTCAGTTCTACAAGTTCATCTGTGAGTACAAATGACAGTCTGCCTGCCCTCCTGTGTTCAAGTTTTCTTGGGAGCTCTAAGGGACCAGGCGTGCTCTGTCAAGAGGAGCCTTTCAAAAAGGCAAGTTCCTTCGAGCCGGATTCGAACCAGCGACCTAAGGATGACCACGGCCATAGATCTACAGTCCTCCGCTCTACCAACTGAGCTATCGAAGGATTGGTGGTAGGGCTTGTTAGAATACCTTAATGTTCCTCCCACTGGTTTTGTTTGGGCTGTATTTTTAAAATTTAGGCGAACGTGCAGATTATTTTCTAGGGTGCTGGAACTGTTCTAAAGCCGATAGGGGTCGTGATCTTAGAGGTGTATATTTAAAAATTAATATCCATGAAAAGTTAAGTTTTGTGCTTTATACTGCCTGTTTCAGTTCTTTAAAAAAGGAAACAACACCATCCATGTTCCATGTTCTTCTCCCTTAGGTATAATATAGGTAGGACCGCCACCTTACTCCAACTGCAGTCCTGCTGTCCCAGCTGCTTACTGCCTCTCTTAAAGTGGCCAATAAATGATAACTTATCCTAAATATGGACAAGTTATGTCCAAGGAAAATAATGTACATACGGAAATGTGCTAGACCCAAACCATGAGAGGCATCCTGTATGTGTTGTATTTTTAGGAATTGAGTGCCTCCTTTCAGAGTGGAACAAGTAAATGAAATACACCCCTCCCCGATTTTGAAAAGAGGAATATCGACATTTGGGATGCTATCATGCATTGCTAATGAGCACCTATAATGGCGTTTGGCTTCCTGGCTGAACCCGGTTGGAGAAAACAGGAAGCCATCTGGACAGATTTATCATTAGAAAAGATTTCTGGTAAATTTATCTATAAAAGATTCTTACTTAAAAAGTACTTCAAAACTGTAGTCTTGAAAAAATAAGTTTTTCTTCAAAAGGCCCTACCCAATGATTTCTATATGAGAAATCTGCAACTAGTTATTCTGTTCCGTCTCATGAGATACTAAGAGTCTAGTACATTTCTTTTTTTTTTTTTTAATTAATTAATTTATTTTTAAGAATGAGAGAAAACGTTGGGAGGGGCAGAGGGAGTCCCAAGCAGGCTCCGTGCTGTCGGCACAGAGCCCGACCCTGGGCTCCATCCCACCAATCATGAGATCATGACCTCAGCCTAATGCCACCCAGGTGCCCCACATTTCTTTCCAATAATCTACCTTAATCTGGGGGAAATGTGAGAAACCTAAAGTCGAAAAGGCCTACAGAAACCGGCAGTTTCTGGGTGAGACCATCTCTTTCACATACCACGCATCCTTAACATAGCCTTGAATGCCAGTCGTGAAAGCAGCCAAACTCTAGGATCTAAATTCATATTGTTTCTCAAATCCAAGCTCCCCAATTTTCACAAAGGGCACAGTGGGACCTGAGAAAAGGCTCAGTATTTTTCTCATCAACTAGTGCTAGGTAAGGTACAAGTGCTCACTTGAGAACCAAGAGCCTTGTGTCTGTCTCAGTCACGTGGTTTTGCAGAGTTGATTTCAGACTGAAACACTGGTGTAGCTAACTGAGTCCTAGGTGGTTCTGGCTCAAACTTCCTTCTTCTCCTAAAGCTTAATATTCCAAAGGAACACTCAGCAGTAAAAAGAAGCAGACTATTGATAGATGTAACAAGAGGGATCAATCTCCCTTGCATTATCCTGCAGCTAGATACAAAGGCTACATTCCTATGGGATTCTTACAAGCACAAAGCTATCGGAATAGGAAGCATCAGTAGTTACCAGGGTAGAATGTAGTGGGAAGAATTGACTGCAGAAGGAGCGTGGGGGGGGGCGGTGGTGATGGAGGGGTGCCTGGGTGGCTCAGTTGGTCATGTGCCTGACTTCCGCTCAACTTCTGTACAGGTCAGGATCTTGAGGTTCCTGGGTTCAAGCCCGTGTCAGACTCTGAGCCTGGAGCCTGCTGCAGATGCTCTGTCCTTCTCTCTCTGTGCCCCTCCCCCACTCATGCTCTCTTTCTCTCATAAATAAATGTTTAAAAATTTAAAAAAAAAAGGAGCATGGGGGAAATTTGGGATGCGATGTAACTAACTTATATCTTCCTTGTGGTTGTGGGCATAGGACTGTATATAAAGCAGGTGAATCGTTAAAGTGTAGGTTAGAACTAATTAAAAATCAATATAATCTTATGATTGGCCTAAAAAAACCTATATGATTATCTCAGTAAATGAAATGCAGAACAAACATGACAAAATTATGATGCATTCAGGGATTAAATTTCTGCAAACTAGTAATATAAGAGAATTTTGTCAACCTATAAAAGATATTTTGGAAAACCTTACCACTAACATATTTAATAGTTGAAAGATTGAATGTTTTGGCACTAAGATCAGGTCTAGAGCAAGGATGTCTGATCTTGACTTCTATTCAATATTGTCCTGGAGGTTCTAGCCAGTACAAGTCAAGAAAGAAAGAAAATCATAGATTTGAAAGGAAAAGATAAAACTATCTCTATTTGTATATGATGTGATCATTATGACAAAAATGTTGAAGAAACTACTGCAAAGCTACTGCAAATAGTAAGTTTAACAAAGCTGCTGGACACAAATGTAATAAATTGTAATTCTACTTATTAATAAGTATTCCTATTAACAATGAAAAGTTGGAACTTGAAATATAAAATACTATTTGGAAGAGTATAAAAAGTGTGAAATATTTAGAGATAAATTTAATAAAAAATACAATAAAAACAACATACGGGAAGACCATTTCTATATCAGAAACTTCAACATTTATCAGATGCGGAGTCTTCCAAATTGACCTATACATTTAGTGCCATCCCAATCAAAATCTCAATGAGCAATTTTGTTGAAATTGATCAAACTGATTCAAAAACTTATACAGACTGAAAAAGCTACAAATTACTGAAAACACTTGTGAAGGAGAATAACAAAGCTGCAGGAGTTAACACTACCTGGTTTCAAGACTCACTGTATAGCTCTACACAGTCCCAAAAAATATACCAATGTATATACATGTTCAGTTGGTCCTGACAGAGATGCTGAGATAATTCAGTATGAAACAGACAGTCCTTAACAAATGGTGCTGGAAAAAGTGGATATTCACATGCCAATAAATGAACTCAGATCCACACAGCATAATAGACAAAACTGAAATGGAGGAAGAGCTAAATATAAGGACAAAAACTGTAAAACTTCTTGAAGAAACACTAGGAGGAAATCTTTGTAACTTTAAGGAAAAAAATTCTTAGAGCACAAAAATCATAAGCTGTAAAGAAAAAAAGATAAATTGGACTTCATCAAAGTTTAAAGATAAAAATCTCAAAAGACACTGAAGATAATTAAAAGGCAAGTCACAAATTGGGAAGAAATATATGCAAAACATTAGGTAAGTGTTTAAGTGACAAGTGATGAAGGACTTGTATCCAGAATAGGTAACACACTCTTACAACTTGACAATGAGCTATTTTTTGAATAGGAGGGAAATGCAAATCAGTATTATTCATGAGGGAAATGCAAATCAGAGCCTCAGTGAATGAGAGTTCTCATTGCCTCACACCCTCACCAACATTTGGTGTTGTGTTTTGGATTTTGGCCATGCTAATAGATGTGTAGTGATTTCTGGTTTTTAACTTTACAATTATTACATTACAGTAATGTGGATTATCTTTTATTCGCCACCGGTATATCTTCTTTGGGGAGTTGTGTATTCAGATCTTTTGCCTCATTTTAATTTTGTTTAAATTTTTTAATGTTTATTTATCTTTGAGAGAGATCGAGTGTGTGAGGGAGGCAGAGAGAGAGGGAGACACAGAATCCGAAGCGGGCTCTAGGCACTGAGCTGTCAGCACAGAGCCCGACATGGGTCTCAAACCCATGAGCTGGAGAGATCAGGACCTGAGCTGATGTCAGACACCCAACCGACTGAGTCACCCAGGTGCCTCTGCCCCATTTTTAATCAAGTTGTTTATTTTAGTGTTGAGTTTTGAAAGCTCTTTGTATATTTTGGATAGCAGGCCTTTATCGGGTATGTCCTTTGCAAATATTTTCTCACAGCCTGTGACTTCTCTTCTTATTCTTTTGATAGTGTCTTTTTGAAGAAATTTTTAAGTTTTAATAAAGTCCAGCTTGCCAATTATTATATTCATGAAGCATGCCTTTGGTGTGGTATCTAAAAAGTTATCGCCATGCCCAAAGTTAACCTACATTTTCTCCTATGTTATCTTCTAGAAATATTATAGCTTTGCATTTTACATTTAGGTCTGTGATAATTTTGAGGTAATTTTTCTGGTTCATTTTTGGCATGTGGCTTTTCAGTTCCACCACCATTCGTTAAAAATGCTGCTGATTGATTTTTCTACATAGACAACAAGGTAATTCTATAGAGAAGGGCTAGGCTTTCAATAACTCATGTTGGTACAACTGGACATCTGTCTGTAAAACAAATCTGTGACCCTACATCAATACCATATAACATAATTAATTCAAATTTGATCAGAGATTAAATGTAAAAGATAAAACTTCTAGAAGAAAATCTTTGCGACCTTTAGTTAGGTAAAAAGACCAAAGAACACCAAAAAATACAAGGTATAAAAAAAACAATTAATTGGACTTCATCAAAATGTTAAATGTTTGCTTTTCAAAAGATACTGCTAAGAAAATGAAAAGTCAGCCCACAGACTGGGACACAATATTTGCAGAACAAGCATCTGACATACAAGACTTTTATCCGGTATAAAGCATTCTTAAAACTCAATCAGGAGGCAAACAATTCAATTTGTTTAAAAACAGGAAGGATCTCAGCAGACACTTCACCAAAGATGTGCAGATGGCATAACTACCTGGAAAGGGAGCCATCATCAGCCTGAGGGAAATGCAAATTAAGCCCCATGAGACATCGCAGGAAGCAGAAATGGAAGCGGGCCCCAAGATTGACACCCACCTCTTAGAATATCTGATAATCCCCTGCCCATAAATGTAGGTGGGACATGTGAATGTGTTGTGTGAGTTACAAATCTGAATGGCTGATATTTAAAAGACTGACCGTTCCAGGTGCTAAGATGTAGAGAAACGAACTCTCTACGTTGCTAACAAGAATGTAACATGATAGAGCCCTGTGGGAAAACAGTTGGCACTTTCTTCGAAAGTTCAGCACACTTCCCATAGGATCCAGCAGCCCCATGCCTGTGTTATTTACTGAAAACAAATGAAAACAGTGTCCACACAAAGACTTATACCCAAAATATTTCTAGCCATGTAATGGTTTGTGAGGACTGCCATGACAACGTACCACGGACTGGGTGACTTAAACAACAGGCATTTACTTCCTCACAGCTCTGGAAGCTGAGGTCCAAGATCAAGGTGTCAGCAGGGCTGACTTCTGAGGCCTCTGTCTGGCTTGCAGAAGGGTGTCTTCTTGTTTCCTCGGCACATGGTAGTTGCTCTGTACTCACATGCCCCTGGCGTCCCTCTCCGCGCCCTAACCTCCTCTTCTAGAGACACCGCTCAGATGGGGTCAAGGCACACCCCAGCAGCCTCCAGCCTCATTTGAATGTAGTAACTTCTTTCAAGGCCCATCTCCAAATACGATCTAGTCCTGATGTACTGGAAATTAGGGCTTCAACTTATGAACAGGGGGGTAGTTATAACAAACAGTTGTATTAATAATAATAAAACCAATAAAAATTTCATTAGCTGGTGAGTGAATAAACAAACTGTAGTGCATCCCCACCGCGGGCTACTCAACAGTGAAAGGGAATGAACTATGGATGCATACCTGACCAGGGTGACTCTCAACGGCACCACTGAATAAAGGAAGCCGGCCTCACAGCCGCACACCGAGGAGTCTATTTCTAGACGTTTGCATAAAGTACAGCGACAGGAAGCAGACCAGTGCTTCTCAAGGCAGGAGTAAACTTTTTGGAGGGATGAAAAGGTTCTGATCATGACGGTCGTGGTAGTTATACGATTGAATATGATTTTTCAAAACTCATCAAACTATACACTTAAAAGACTTAAAAGGAATGAATTTTACTGTGTGTGTGTGTGTGTGTGTGTGTGTTTATTTTAGAGAGAGAGAATGCAGGGGGAGAGAGGGAGGATGAGTCTTAAGCAGGCTCTGATGCCAGGGCTCGATCTCACACACCATGAGATCACGACCCCAGCCCAAATCAAGAGTCAGATGCTTAACTGAGTCACCCGGGAGCCCTGAATTTTACTATGTTTAAATTACATTTCAAGAAAAGTGATTAAGAACAAAACCAGTTATCCATACAGAAACTTCAACATGAACTTGATGTCTGTTGCGAAGCAGTCTGTTCTTGCTGCACACGGCCTCCTCCTCACAGACTCCCAGTGTCCTCCGTTTACTTGTTCTTTTGCCCATACAACTATTTGTAGCTTGTTACACAATTACACAAATTTGTTTTTGCCATATTTTTAAATTTCCAGTGCTTTCCAGCTGACGTTTTTGCTTTGTACACAACAGTTTTAGTTGTCCTAACCGTCACGTTTGGACATACCTGGTTGCATTTATGGAAAGCAGCGTAGAAACAAATGCAAATCCTTCACCGGTGAGAGAAGCACCATGCGTCACTCAGAGATGCTGCTACACTTCCAGCAAACTGATGTCGGCGTGGACTTTTATGTCATCTCCCGCGAGAAGCCAGGCGCATTTGGCTCAGAGGAAGGAGGGTGGGCAGGATAATTGGTGGCCGTATGGTGAACTGTAAAGGACATTATTGCTTTTCAAAACTCTCCTGACATAGTCTGCTAGCCTAAGATTATAGGTCCTCCTTTAGAAATAGATGTGGCCTGGGGCGCCTGGGTGGCTCAGTCGGTTAAGCATCCCACTTCAGCTCAGGTCACGATCTCACAGTTTGTGGGTTTGAGCCCCCTGTAGGGCTCTGTGCTGACAGCCTGGAGCTGGTTTTGGATTCTGTGTCTCCCTCTCTCTCTGCCCCTCCCCCACTCATGCTTTTTTTCTCTCTCTCTCTCAAAAATAAACAAAAAAAAAAAAATAGATGTGGCCATGTGACACAAATGTTTTGCCAAACGAAATGTCCCTTCTGGAAGTTTGAGAGCCAAAGAGCAATCCACTACACCCGTTGACCCTTACCCTCACAAAATAATTTATGATTGAGTTGTAGGGGATTTGAAAAGGCCATGGCAGTTTTTCAAGACCGAAAACTGCAGTAGTTGGGACTCCAGCAAAAAGGATATAAGTTCTTAGACACGAGGCATTTCAGCCGCTCTGTCAGGCCACACGTGGGCCCCAGGACCGCCCTTGTTCTGCTTTCCTCTCGGCAGCAACATTCCAGAATTCGGGCTGCTTTTTTCCTTGGGAGCTTCCGCCAGCCCTTTGGTTGCTGGCAACAGGCTTCCCCGAAGACAGACTGAAAATGATAGCATGAATCTTCAAATCCCAACCCTCCTGATTCCTTCCTGCTCCTGAAAATTACCGTCCCACATAATTTTAGACGTTGCGTTTCTTCACCAAACTATTAGTAAACAGGCTGAGCGCGATAGTCTAGGAGCAGTTACGCGGTGTCGCATACATGCGGGCCGTGTCTAAGTTCAGGGCCGCAGGCTAGAGGAAAGCTGTCGCTGGGCGTCTGCACCTGCCGGCAGGGAGCAGGGAGCGTCTCCACGGGCCCAGCTCCCTCGAATTCCGCGATGGGCAGGGAGCAGGGCAGGCGTCTTGGGTCACGAGCGAACCCGCGCGTGTACGTCCGACCCCCTCGTTTGTCTGCACGCGTCCCAGCGCGGGGACATCGCCCCGGTGCGGGCGGCCTCCCACCCGCGCACTCGTTCATTTGAAAGGTGACCACTCGGTGTCGATTGTCCTCCACTCCTGGTGTGTTTGCGGAGGGTCGGGGGGATGGGCTGGTTCTGTCCCCGTTTGCAGCCTTCACACCGACTTCTACGAAAAACGAGAGCGGGAGACAGGAGAACGCCTCTGGGGTTTGTGCAGAAACGTCACGGTGCGCGGAGGGTGCGGATCTGGGGTTAGACGGTGCCACAGGGGTGGCCGTGTCTGGGCGGCGGGCACGATGGGGTTCACTAGGCTGTGCCCTGGGTGGGTCTCAAATCTCTCCGGCAGAGGCTTCCACAGAAATCGCCGGGGAACAGGGCCCCCAGCGGCGGGCGCCGGCCCCAACGTCCAGCGGCGGCCCTCGGAGCCTCTGGAGCGCCCTCTCCGCCGCGCGGCGCCAACGTCTGCGCCGGGGCCGCGCGCGGGGAGACCCGGGACGGCCGCGCGCGGGGGAGGGGCGGGGGGCGGGGGACCGGGGTCGGGGCCGCGCGCGGGGAGACCCGGGACGGCCGCGCGCAGGGGGGGGCGGGGGTCGGGGGACCGGGGTCGGGGCCGCGCGCGCGGTGCCGGGCCGCCCTCGGGAGCGTGCGTTTCACCGGTAAAAAGTGAACGGAGACTCGTGGGAAGCGCTTCCCCATCCCCCGGGGCCCTCCCCGGGAGCACCCACGTTAGCAGTCAGTTCCCGACACACTTTGTGGTTGTAAAGACGAGAGTCAGGGCGTTCAGGTTTGGACCGAAATTGCAACCGGTCCTCTGAAACCGCCACACGAGGGGAAGGGATTATTCTCTGCGTCCCTTAAGGATCTAAATTTTACTGTGGCTTCCCTGGAGGAGTCTACGAATTCCAAAATTGTCGTCCTTCGAGCCGGATTCGAACCAGCGACCTAAGGATGTCCAACCACCACACCTACAGTCCTCCGCTCTACCAACTGAGCTACCGAAGGACTCTTGGGAAGCGGCGTTACAGGATTTGGAACATAATGGCTCTCCAGGCGGTCTCTGTGTTGGCGATGTTCATGTGCTCTTTCAGACGTGCAAACTTCACCTGTCTTCTTAGACACCGGATGTATTTTATATAGTGAGCTGGATAGCTGGCTCCGTGGCCTTACAAATACACAAAAATCATTGGGTTATACATCTAAGACATTAGGATATTACGTAGATCTCAAGCAAAAACCCTAAGGGTAGCCCATGCCCTCCTCTCCTGGGAATAATATAGCTGAACGTAATGCCCTCAATGCCTTCCTTCCTCTCTGGTTACTTCCTCCTCCTCTCAAAAGTATCAAAGTTTGCACAATAAACGTTATGGTTGCCCTAAATACAGACAACTAGGTTGAAGAAGATCCCTGGGTTGTGAACAGAGCAATGTCCCTTGCATTTTGGTACACTGCAGTGCTCCACAGTGAAAGCTGAATGGGAAATTGTGTATATTCGTAACTCTAATGATGAAAAATGTGGAGTGCTGTGTGTGTGTGCAAATTTCCTTAGTTGGGCAAATGATTTGGGTGGTTCATATTATATTGCATAATTTTAGTAGAGCAATTAAAATGAAACAAAAATCCTTAAAATTCTTAAGTGAAATATAAATATTCCTTTCTCAAAGGAAATCAGACAACATTGAGGTTAAGAAATTGATCAGTTTCCTTGCACCTGCTGCAGAAATAGACACAAGTGGAGAATCTGCTAAACTATCTGGAGCAAAAAGGCTTTCCTTCGTAATATATTTAAGGAAAAGACTAAGTGGATTTCTCTATAAAATATCTGTGCTTATTATAATAAAATTTCTACAAAACTATATTATTGAAAAAAATTCCGAATTTTTCTTCAAATGGCAATTGCCAGTGCCTCCTCTCAGAAAAATTGAGAGCACATAGTTGATAGTGAACTCAATAATTAAGTCCCTTTCCATGAGAAACTAATAAAATGGCACCTAATAACTTTCAATGTTCCTAACCTAACAGAGAATTAGCAGCTAGAGAAAAAGTATCCTGAGAGGCGGACAATTTCTCTTGACATTATCAGGTGTGTCCTCTCCGGGCCTTGAATACCAAGTAAGCAGCACCTAGTACAGTACCTGGTACCTAGTACCCAATAGGTCCAGAAGAAAAAGGTGACTACTACCTTCGTCTTCTTGCAAAGACTCTGCATCTAAGCCTGCAGGCATAATTATCTTAGCACCCTATTAATGTTTACCTTGGAAAAAGACGAAATAGCTTTTACATCCTTTGATCAAAATCAGAACTATAGAAGCCAGAATGAAAGGAGAAATAATCTGGGTCTCGAATCCCCTCGTGGCCCTGTGTCCACAGGCGGTGATTTTTTTTTTTTTTTAAGTCAGACAGCTTTTTAAAGGGACATGTTTTTTAAAGGGATATCTGTAGACTCTGGAGAATCTGTTTCTGGAGCCAGCAGTGTCAACTGGTGGAAAATTTAGGGGTGCAGGGATTGTCAGGGCCTATTGCCAAGGCCAGAGCCGAGCCCCGTTGCTTGAGAAACTTAGTTTTCCCTCCTGAACGCACCTGCAATTTCCTTCCATTCCCTGTTTCCGCAGATGGGATTCCAGAGTTAAACTCTTGCCCAGTTTCTAAGACAAGTGTTTCTGAGGACTCTCTGGCCTGGATTCCACCTGCACTGAGGTCTTTTACCGACAGGATCCAGAACCGTAGGACAGGTTGTAGGTGGCGCTGAGGGACAGAATCGCCGCTGATCTGCAGGCCCGCGTTTCATTCAACTGGCTAACGCCGACTACAAGCAGGTGGCGGCACAGGCTGAATGACCTCCAGCTTTCAAAGAGGGAAAGAGAGAGGCGGCGCCGTGGCCGGGCGGGGAATTAGCTCAAATGGTAGAGCGCTCGCTTAGCATGCGAGAGGTAGCGGGATCGATGCCCGCATTCTCCAGTTTTGTGTTCTCTTTGCTTCCTGTTGGCCTTTGCTCTCTCCTCCTCTAAACGCTGAGAGCGGGCCCATCTCATAGCAGGGATGGCCTTCAGACAGCGCTAGGTTAGGAAGGCTGAATTCTTTCGGATTCCGCAAGCCTTTTGCAGATTTGAATATTGGTCCCTGCCAGGTGGACTTACAAATCTACAATTATTTACGCATCGATATTACATTTTAATGTAATTAATGATTCCCATTTCGTAATGAGATGGTGAAGAGCCACATAATGTGTAGGTATGTTTCAGCCTTGTTTTTTATACGTGAAGTTTTCCTCCTCCAGAGTCGTCTGGCTACATCTTTGGAGGTGGTGGTGACGATGCTGATACTGATCCTGGACTATGGCAGAATATGGCCCAATTCCGGGAGGGTGACGAACCTCTGTGCTTCCTTCAGAAGCTCAGCCCAGGACTATCTAATAAACTTTGCATCCGGAGCCCAAAGTTACCTTTGAAAAGAAAATTGGATTATTTTTCTTCTTTACTCCTTCCCCCCAGTTCGCTTTCAAAACGCAAAAAGTGAATCGGGAGCTATCAGTTGAGACCAACCTTCAGCCCTTGCTATGGTTAGTTACAACACGTTTTTCGCAGTGGTTCTTAAGCCACTACCCCAGTTCAGGAAGCCTGGGCTTCTGTGTCCTGATATACACCAAAGCTTGAGAATCTAAAAATTTAGATAAATTCTCAAGAAAGCTAAAGGATAAAAGTTCTGAAGCACAAGAAGGAAGATACAAAAAATTACCGAGGACAAAATTCTCACACAACTCTTCGTTACTTCGATTAACTATTGCTAAGAGAAAGCTCCATCTTCTGCGCCAATTCCCCAAATGGGTAGAAAATCCTACCCATTTCTCCCACCTTGTCTGTTATTTTTTATTCTGAAATTTTGTTTCTCTTCTCTCCGTGGTTCTCAAACCTTGCCGCACATTAAGGTCACCTGGGAGCTTTTAAGACTACCAATGCCTAGGTCCCACCTTCAAAATTTGCCCAGGCAAAGGCGCGTCGTAAAATCTGCCCAAGCGATTCTCCATCCACCAACTTTTCTCAAGCAGCGTTCAAAACCGTTGTCACACAATTAAACCGAGGAGGGGGAGTCGTGCCCCTGGAGCCCTGAAATTCATCCGGCCTGAGAGACTGTGGGCGGTTGCAGGCCGTTGAGCCTGGAAAAACACGGTCCCGGAGACTCGGGACTCTAATTCCACCAGGGGGCGCGCGTGCCCCACCGATTACCCGCAGGACGCGCGTCCTTCCTCCCCGGGTTCCGGGTCCCCCGCGGTGGGGGAGCGCGGAAGCGTCTGCGGACCCCCAGCCCCGTAGGGTCGCCTCTGCTCCGCCTCGGCAGGGCTGAGGACTCCTCTGCGGCCCCAGCTGTATGTGAAATGTGTGGCTGAAGTCTGTGTGATCACGCGTGGTAGTCACTGTGACGGAAATCAAGAATTTTAAAAACCAGATTCGTCGTACAGCGGTAAGAGTCTTAGTAGACGCACATCGAGGATATATGTGGCTGACACATAACCTTCTTGAGGGCGAAAATTAAAAAAGAGTCGCAAAACGTGAATTCCTTCGAGCCGGATTCGAACCAGCGACCTAAGGATGCCTGGGAAGGCTCCGCCACTACAGTCCTCCGCTCTACCAACTGAGCTATCGAAGGAACCATACCGCTGAGCCTATCCGCCGAGGAGGCCTTCTCTGCGCACGCTTGCGCGCCGGTAGCAGCTGGCTCTTGCATTTGACCTTGGTGGTTAGCAGGTCTGCCCAAGCCGCGGCCGCTTTCCCCCCCTCCCCCCCGAATCCAGCACCGCTTCCGGCCGGACACTCAAAGGTCCACTGCCCTGAAGGAAGAAGATAACGCGAGCATCCACTGGTTTGCCAAAAGGAACATAAAATCAGGGAGCGCAGAGACGGATAGGGACTTAGCGATGAGCGTTTTTTTTTATATTACGAGGAATGAATTTAAGTAACCAATTTTGACTCAACTTATAAACAGGATTTGAAGTGACTTGAATTCTAACAGGGTAACTAACAGGAGGAGGAGGAGGAAGAAAAGAAAAACTCTAAAATGTCCTTTAGTTGACATTTGTCTCCGTAAATTAAACCGGACCATCACACTAATTCTAAACGCAGCAAAAACCTGTCGCCAGGGAGCCGGAACTCTGTTTTTAAATTCCTCTCTGTCTTAACACACGGTAGAAGGTAACGTCTTTCAAGTACTAGTTAATTTTGCGAAGTGTGAGATTCTGACCTAGTTTTCCGTGACCGCCTGAAGGTCAAAAATGTCTGTTATTCTCTTGTTAATGGAAACGACCTGCAGGGGCATCCGGTCGATGCTTTGTCCGGAGAAAAAGGACAAAACATTCCATCAAATATCACCACACTGTCCTGCAGCGGAGCAAATGTTCCCCCTTGTGCGAAGAACACTGAGACCGCCTGCGGCGCAGTGAAAATTTTTTTTATTTTCTGAATAAGAATTAAAAGCAAGTTGTTAATCGCCTGATTTGGCGACTAACCTCCTCCAGTCGTCATGAAACAGCTACTCTGAAGGGAGAATGAATTAAATGCAAAATGTTATCTCCACCCTAAGCCCGACTGACTCACTGTTGCTTTCTATTACCCGTTTTGTCACGGTACCCTGTCAAAACGTTGGAGCCGTTACTCCTATTTAGTTGTAATAAAAACTCATCCGTCGTCTTCCACATCATAAAACATTCAGAGATTCAGGCGGCCTGCAGGGGGCCTGGAGGGAGAGGGGCCGGCGGCGCGGATTCTGGGATGCGTGCGTCCAACCTGCGTTTCTGGAGGTGACGAACCTTGCCCGACTCACGTGTCTGAGCCCGTGACATGTCTTTCTATAGATCCTCAAAGAAAGATACGACCCGGGGGGGAAACGGGAAGCAGCAGCGAAGTTTGGGTGTCCCTGTAGGTCCTTCGAGAGTGTTCTCAGACGCCGATGAGCGTGCGCGCTCCGAGCTCCCGGACGTGACGGTCGGAAAGCGGCAGGAGTTTGGGGGACGGGGTGGGGGGCACGTACAAACACCCGGGAAAAGAGAGCGCGCCGGGGCGCCCCCGCGTGCGAAGGGGCTCCATGTGGCCGCGCCCCGACGGCCGTTTGGGGCTCCCACCCGGGGGCACTGGCTCGGTCTCCCACTTTTCTGGCTTCTTCGCCCGCCCCCTCCGGAACGCCGTGCCCCCCGCGGCTCTGGCGGTCCAGCTGTTTTCCCCCAAGGTCGGGAGCCGGGGGCCGGGGGCCGGGGTCACGTGACGGGCGGCGGTCACGTGGCGGGGGGCGTGGCGCGACGGGCGGCGGGAGCGGCCGGGGGCCGCGGAGCGCCGCGGGCTCTGCCCAGCGCCCGCGCGGGTGAGCGGTGCGGAAGGTCCTGTGGTTCGCGCTGTGCACTGCGTAATTTTCCGTCGGCTAAATGTCCTTTCATGTCGAGTGGGTCCCACGCTGCGGAGCGACAGGTCGCTCTTTCCTTCGTTCCCGCAGTAAGGTTTCCTGCGTGCGCGCGGGCCGCGGGCCCCGCGCGAGCTCTGACCCCCCGCCCCCCATCCCCGGAGGTCCTGGGCCGCGAGTCGTCATGACCGCATCCGCTGGCTGAGACCGGCCCACCCCAGGTGCAGACTGCTTGTGTCCCGGGGGCGTGCAGGGCCCGCTTCTGTGAAATGCGTTTCAAAGGTTACTGTCTTGTAAGACTGCAAGAAACACATATGCGTTGACCCCTCCTACAGGCAGGCTCTTGTTTAACGCACTGTAAACGTAAATAACGGAGGTCTGTGGTAGAAATTCGCGCAACATAGTAGATTATTTAGTAGTGCGTACGGTGTAATGGACAGAAAGGCTTTGGGGCCACTTAGGCCGCTTGGGGTTTTTTTGTTTTGTTTTAACCGAAGTAGCCTTAGCAGCGGCATGGTAGTTTCAGGGGTACAATGGGATGATTCAAAACTTCTGTGCGTTACTCAGTACTCACTACGATGAGTGTAGTCACCATCCGTCAGCAGACATTGTCACACTTGTGTTGCCTATAGTCCCCGTGCTGTACTTTTCACCTCTGACTTAATTTTATAAGCGGACGTGTGTGCCCCCGTGTCTGTTTCACTCATTCGCCTGTCCGCCTCCCCCTGGTAACCACGAGTTTACTCTCTATATTTAAAAGTTTGCTTTTTTGTTGTTTCTTTGTTGTGTTTTTAGATCCCACATATAAGTGAAATCATAAGTATTTGTCTTTGAATTACCCCCTCCTGGTGCATCCACGTTGTCACAAACGGCGAGGTCTCATTTTTTTTTTATGGCTGAGTAATACTCCGTTGTATATACATGGTGTGTACATTGTACTACGTCTTATTTGTCCATCTCTTGATGACACCTGGGTTGCTTCCATGTATCGCCTACTGTAAATAATGCTGCGCATAAACGCAGGCGCAGATGTGTTTTTTTCAGATTAGTGTTTCCATTTTTGGGGGGGGGAGGGTTATTACCCAGTAGTGAAATTTCTGCATCATATGACACTTTTAACTTTTGAAAGAACCTCTTTACTGTTTTGCGCGGTGGCTGCACCAATTTACATTCCCACCAGCAGTGCACAAGGGTCCTTTATCTCCACATCCTCCCAACACTTGCTGCCTCTTGTCTTTTTACTCTAGCTGTTCTGACAGGTGTGAGGTGATATCTCATTGTGCTTTTGATTTTCATTCTCCTGATGATGAGTGATGTGCAGCATCTTTTCATGTGTCTGTCGGCCATTTGTACGTCTTCTTTGGGAAAATGTCTACCTGGGTCCTCTGCCCATTTTTAATCAGATTATTTAGGGTTTTTTGGTGTTGAGTTGTATGAGTTCTTTATATATTTTGGATAGGAGCCCCTTACTGGACATGTCATTTGCAAATATTTTCTCCCCTTCAGTAGGTTGCCTTTTCACTTTGTTGACGGTTTCCGTCACTGTGCAAATGCTTTTTGGTTTGGTGTAGTTCCAGGTGTTTATTTTTGCTTTTGTTTCCATCCAGTACCATTCAAGCTCTAGTAATGAACACAGTCTGTGCATTCTGCTTCCTGACTATCTGTCCCGAGGAAAAGCCACTGTAAGGTGTTGGGTGTGTGTGTTTTTAAGTTAATTTAGTAGTAGTTATTATACACTGTTATATGTATAGAAGGTTTTGTTGAGCGTTGTAAAGACAAGGCAGCTAAATCATTCAACAACTATTTGGCTACGTACCATGTGCCAGAGAAGTTTCCGAATTCCAAATGCCACAGTGTGTTTTGGATGGGTTTTTTTTTTTTTTTGTCTCCCCCAAATTCATATGTGAAAGCTTTACTGAAGTTTACCTGGAACCCCCAGCGTGGCTGTATTTGGAGTAAGGAAGTCATTAAAGTTAAATGAGGTCGTGAGGCTGGAGCCCCAACGCAATGCGATTAGTGTCCTTACCGGAAGAGACCTCACCCCCTCGCTCCTCTGCGTGGGGACACAACGAGGCGACTTCCACAAACCAAGAAGAGAGCTCTTACCAGAAACCAAACCAGCTGGCACCTTGACCTTGGACTTCTCAACGTCCAGAACTGAGAAAATAAATTTCTGTTGTTTAAGCGCCCAGTCTGGTGTTTTGGTTTGGCAGATCCAACATAACAAGACTCCCACCCCATCCCCCACCCCCACACGCCCGTGGCAGTTCAAGTGTTTTATCAAAGGAGTTAAGTTAGCTGGTGCTCAGGACCAAGCTCAGGGACAGCCTTGGCCTTGGAGGTGATGCCACAGGTCTTAGGTTCAGAAGTTCAATTTTTAAGTATGTCAATTTGGTTTTAACAATATAGCCGAGGACTAGTAGAATAGGAAAAAAGCAGTCTGTTCCAAGCAACTCAAAAGTTGTTTATAAGTCGGAAATCCAGTAAGCTCACTGACAGGAGGACATGCTGATTAATACGAGTAATACCCGCTTCATCCGTGATAACCCGTTATACTTCTGACGGCGCCCCAGAAGCCAAAACATTCAGCAGACGCCGCAGGGGGAGAAAAGGCAGTGTTTTATCAGTAAATGCCAGGAATCGATGACTGCCTCAAAGGAATGATAAAGTAAGGCAGGCATGATGGAGTTTTCATAAAGGGACGTTTGGAAAAGTCTTGGTCACTTTGACCAGGGGAATGATTTCCAAGTCACTCAGTAGTAGCAAAATCCACTCCTGTGTCGGATAATGCTGTCCGTGCACAGAGCTGAGTCGACCTGGTTTGCATCCAGCATGGACTTGTACGGGGGGAAAGGGGACGGGGTAGGAACGGAGTGAGCAAACATCAGCGGCTGCACTGGGCAGGTTTTTTCCTAAAGGGTGGAGGGTTCAGAGGAGTTGGGGGTAGAAATACAGTTTGGCTTTTGGAAAACAAAAAGGTTTTATTTTCAGGCAACTGCAGTCTATTACGGGCTCTTTGGTTCTTCCGCAGGTAGCAGGTGTGCTGTGCTGTCTACGTGCCGGTGATCCGAAACGGAACACGTGTGTGAGGCAGTTGCTAACAGCAAATCCGCCTCCCACTGCTCCCTGAGGACCCTGGCTTGGGCCCGGAAGTGGAGTCGCCGGTCTGAAAACTCGGCTTGGACAGTGCCGCCCTCGCCCTCTGCCCATCAGGCTGCTCCCGAGTTTGGATTGCTCTTTCTCCACCTTCAGACCGTCCCTTTTCCAACATCTCTGCATCCTTCTCGCGGTACCCTAAACCTTTTTCCGTGGGGGCAGAATCATCGGAGGAGCTGGAGTTTGCAGTCAGAGCTCACGCCCTCCCCCAGGCGTCCAGTATCAAGGCAAAAGCTCTACGAGGCCAGAAACATGCGGTCCCCCGCCAGGGGGCGACGAGGCTAACCCTGGGCCCGGCGGAGAGCGCAGGTCGGCGCAGCGGAGCGGAGCCAGGGAGCCGGGGCGCTCGCCGTGACTGCACAACCCCGCTCCTTAAAAGTGTTGACGCGCAAAATCCCGCCGTTTGACATTGGTGTGGGGCCTCGTTTCGGACTCGAGTGCACGGGAAGTGAGCTGAGAGAACACACGGGAAGAGGAAAAGACGACCGCCCAACGTGGGGCTCGAACCCACGACCCTGAGATTAAGAGTCTCATGCTCTACCGACTGAGCTAGCCGGGCAGCTGCGCGCAGGCCTTCCCCAGCTTGCTATGAGGACACAGACCTGCCTCCTGGCCCTCCAGGGACTGCAGGGTTCTAGTTTTATCGGATTGTTTTTGTCTTAGAAAGAAGATGACGTGAAGGCCGAAGTATATAGACACCATCTGAAGTTAGGGGTGCGCGTCCCGCCCGCTCTCCCTCCCCTGCTCTCCCCCCATTCTCCTCGACCTGCACACAAAGTTTCCCAGACCCGACGGCCGGCGTCTCTGGGTGCTGCGCCAGTTACCCCAACCCTGGCACCCCCCATGGCTCCTCCAAGCCCAGGCGCGCCTGCGCCCGCTCTGTGGCCCAACGAGGCCCCTCTGTCTGTGCCTGTGGCCCTGCAGGCGGTCTCTGCGGGTTTCATCCCCCCCCTTCCAGGCCCCCCACGCTTGTTCACTTGTTGTACTTCGCCACACTGAATATAATAGATGCGAAACAAATACCTGCTTGGTGCGTGAACCAAGAGCATCCCTGGGAGGCGAGAAAGCCCCCCTCCCAACGAGGAGGCAGAACCCCAATCTCCTGAAAGATGGGGGCATAGTCATGCCAGTGCTAACTAGGAAAGCCGAAACATCCGTGCGACGGCTGCCAGAACCCCACCTCTCGAGCTCGTCGTCTTATTTTTCCATAAAAAAAGGGATGAATGAACGATGGATGACACTGAACTGAGATGTGACCATGGTCTTCCGTGGAGTTGGAACTGGGAGAAGACCCAGAAACATCGGCCTCTGCGAGAG
The DNA here is from genome assembly GCA_028646485.1 of Cryptoprocta ferox. Classification (NCBI taxonomy): domain Eukaryota; kingdom Metazoa; phylum Chordata; class Mammalia; order Carnivora; family Eupleridae; genus Cryptoprocta; species Cryptoprocta ferox. The sequence continues at coordinate 139,227,496 of CM053577.1, read as the reverse complement.
TCACTTTACAGCCGATGGGACACGGAATCAAAGCCAAAACTGAGAAGTGTTTGTGTGTTTTCAGTAAAAGTCACTTACTGGGATCGAGTGCGTAAGCAGCGTAAGCGTTTCCACGTGAAGGTCGAGAGGTCTCACTGCACAGTAGCTGTACTGGTTTGTGTAAAAAAAGCTCAGTAGCGGAAGGAGTACCAAAAAGAAAACAAAAAGGCAGGGCTCGTCCGGGATTTGAACCCGGGACCTCTCGCACCCTAAGCGAGAATCATACCCCTAGACCAACGAGCCGCACGCGTGTGCTGCTCTCTGAATACATTAAATACTGAGTCAATTGCCTTTTCTCTCCTTTTTGAACGTCCTCCCTCTCTGGGTGAATCTGCACAACCGACCTTTGCTCTGACCCTCCCGCTCTTCCTTCTGTTTTTACAGCCGGGCAGCGCGGCTCCCAGAACTTCCTCGGCTCTTCTCGCCACACAATCCCCGGACGGACTGAACCGAGCCGCCGGCCCATCCTCCGTAAGAAACGACCGTGGCCGCTGAGAGGGCAGCAGAGGCCGGTGCTGCTTGTCACCTCGCGGGGCCGGGCGGCGGGGCGCCCCCCGGCCGGCCCCCTGCTCCGGGGTCCCCGGCAAGTAGGGGGAGCGCGGGCGGGGCTCGGCGGGCCGTGGGGCCGAATCCGGAGACGAGCTGGGCGGGAACCGGGGGGCTCGGGGAGCCGAAAGCCCGCCGTGGCGGAAAATGAGGCGGACACAGGGGCGAACCGTCCGGGAGTGGCGAGAACGCAGGGGCCGCGGGCGTCGGCAAGCCGGCCCCCGGGACGCGGACGGAAGCAGGGTGGGGGGTGCACGGCGGCTCGGTCCTTCCTCACCGGGACACCCATCCGAGCACCCGAGCGCGCTTCTCCGCACGCGGGTTCCTCCCCCGCCTGCGTGCCCGCGCCGCGGTGGCCGGAGACACCTGTCTTCGGACTCTTTCGGGGACAGCTTTCGGCGACGCCGTTTTCCTCCTCATGAATTGAATCACCCCCTACGACGTCCCGGTGCTCTTCTGCTTCTCGGGGCAAACTCTCCGAGCGCGCCCGCGTGCCCGCCCCCTCCCCCTCCCCGGGGTGGTCTGCACTCGCGGCAAAACGTCGCTGTCCTCTCCTGGAGGACCGTGGTCCCCCGCCGCCTCCTCTCCGGTGTCTGCACTCGCGGCAAAACGTCGCTGTCCTCTCCTGGAGGACCGTGGTCCCCCGCCGCCTCCTCTCCGGTAGACGCAAGCCGAGGGCAGCGTTCAGGGCGAGCAGAAACCTAAGACTAAAAAAAAAAAGGAGACGCTGGCCCGTACGGGGATCGAACCCGCGACCTTGGCGTTATTAGCACCACGCTCTAACCAACTGAGCTAACCGGCCAACTGCGAGAGGCGCCTTTCCAATGTCCTTACAAGAAGCTTTCCGGTCGTTGTTGCTTTCTCCACCCCAAGCAGCGTGCTGCGTCCAAGCCGCCGAATCTGGCCGCACCCGACCTAGGCTTTGTTCTTCTCCCAAGACCTCTCCTACTCTCTTCGTGCGGTGACGCAGCAACGATGGGTGAGCAACACCCCCTTATCCTCCCCTGTATTTTCAGGCCAAGATTGCTCTGCCTTTAAAGGCCAGCCACATACCACAAATAGCCTTTCGTTGATGGGTCCTGGGTTGATTCGCAGGCTGCTCCGCTTGGGCCACCTCTCCCTTGGGTGTTTCTCAGTACGTTCCCAATTTTACTGGTTTCAGATACAGATTTCCCACATTCCTTAGCGCCGTCCTGTTTCCCTCTCTACACACACGATCCTAGACGCAGTGGCTACAAGAACACCTTAGGAAATGAATGAAGAGGAGGAGACGAAGTCTCCTGATTCGCCATTTTAAAAACATGGCTTCTGATTGTGCAGGCAAAACAGCTTGGAGATGCCGGGGATCGAACCCGGGGCCTCATACATGCGAAGCATGCGCTCTACCACTGAGCTACATCCCCAACCCTACAAACCGCTTCTTTATAATTCTTCCCAATTCTTTGAATCCAATTTTTTTTTTTTTTTTTTCCTTTTTGGTCCCCAGCGATTAAGAGTTTCTTGAACGCTAACGTTAAATTCTCCTTTATTGATTCAGCAAGATCATGAAATGGTTACGGGGACAACATCAGTATTCCAAGCGGCAGCAGCTTCCCCGCCGTCAGAGCCTTGTCAAGCACTTAACCTAGAGACTAAAGGAGGGAACCAACTACTGAAAACCTACTGAGAAAAAGGAGAGAGGAACCCGGGTGTAAAATTTCCTTTCTTTCCTCTCCTTAAGGGCCGAGGGGCACTGCAGCCATGTTAGGCTGACTATGGGCTGATAAGACCACCGGAAACTTGCGCTTGAACCGAAAGAGAAGTGAAAGAAACTGACGGGAAGAGCCTCAGAACATGGGATACAAATTTACCTGAAGATAATAAACCGACCCTAGGATTAACTACCCAAGAAAAGCCTTCCGCCTGGATAAAAAATCCTAATACCACAGGGGGCTCTCAACCACACAGAGCGGAAGGTCTTCTAGGGTCACAGTTTGCCTTGGGACTCAGGGCGTCCAGTGCTAAAATTCGGAAGAGTTAGTCACCCCAGGCCCCTCCAGGCCACTCCCAGAATCCAGACTTTCCAGCCCAAAGCCCTAAACGGGCTTCCAGAAGGATGGACCTCCTCTCCCAGTGTCTGGTGCCAGAGGCTGGGAAGAGGAGAGAGGAGCGGGGCAGCAGAAGGCCTCCTGCTTTCTTTTGGACCCTTGTTCCCAGCCCCGGAAATGTTAGGGTGCCCTAGAGTTTGCAGGGCCCGTATTCAGGGATCAGTGGAATCTGACGCCCAAACTGTGCTGGTTCCGAAGGACACCCACTGAGAAGATGATTAAGTAAACAGAGATACTAGGCAAAGCTGAGATTGGTTTGTTTGTTGAGTCCTGAAGTTTGAATTGTATTATGGAAGTTTCCAGAGTATATTGGTCAGGCACTTTGAAACACCTTAATACATGCCAAATTATAAAGAACGGGAGAGGGAGAGTAAACCCCAAATTCAAGACAGTGTTTATCTGGGGAGATGAAGAGATACAACCCCGAGGGACAAATGAATGTGGGTCATTATCTTTCTAAGCTAAGAAATGCACGTGCGGATGTGCACGATATTCTAAGGTATTCTAACGGGTACTCTTTAAAATGCATATACGTGTAAGGTGTGAACAACAGAGGACGCTGGGTACATGGGAACTCTATATATTTTTGCAACTTTTTGGTACATCTAAAACTATTCAAAAATTAAAAGTTTATTTAAATTTAAAAAATTAATAAATAAATAAAGACAGCTGAGACCCAGCACAAAATCAAACCGCTTCCTCTGGCTCTCGACCCGTGTTCAGACATCCAAAGTGCCGCCTAGAAGGTGATTTAATTACCCCCCTTAAAGCGCCTTTAAAAGGATTGGCTTCCTTTTGAAAGTGGCTATTTGGGCCCAAATGTAGAATATTTGAGCTATTTCTCTGGGAAGCCTAGGAACTGAAGACCAGCTGCACTGAATTCTGTACAGTATAATATCTATCTAGTATTGATCTACGCTGTATAGAGAGAGAGGGAGAAAGAATTCAGGGCAACATTATAATTCATATTAACATGATTAGATCATGATATTAAAGAAGACCCTCATTGTGACTGAGTTTCTGTGCTAATTAGGGTACTAACAAGCATTTTCTGAATGAACAGCTCCAAATCAGAATCACCAGTGAAACTTCTAAAAGAATTTTCTCCTTCAAATTTGCAGATAAATTGACTATAGTTGATGTGTTAAAGCCATGCCATGTGAGCCCGGATAGCTCAGTCGGTAGAGCATCAGACTTTTAATCTGAGGGTCCAGGGTTCAAGTCCCTGTTCGGGCGTCAGTGTTTCCTCATGGGTTTTTTTCTTTTCTTCCCCATGCTTGCATTTTAATCCCAGTAAATAGTAACCGGAAAGAAGACAATCTCAAATCACAGGCTCTGATTTCACTAAAATACGAGGGGGGATTCTGAGCGCAGCATAGATATCATAACCCAGGAACCGTTCAGAAAAAAAGAAGGGCCTTTCAGTAAGGTGTCTGGAAGCCACACACACAAAACATTTCCTCCAGAGCACAAGGGAAAGTTTCATTTACAATGTCACAAGGTATCAAAAGTCAAACTCTTACTTGAAAAGCAATAGAGGCACAGGACTGTTCCCTCTGGCCTACACTGGAGTGCTCCTTTCTGGTCCGCTGCTCTGCTGGGTCTGGGGAAGCCGAGGTCAACTGCAGGGCTGTGGTGTCCACACTTAGAACTCAGGGGCTGGTGGCCCTGGCTTCCACGCTTGTTTGGCCATGACTGGTTTGAACTTTAGTTTACATCTGGACCCAGACATACAAATAGAGGAGGAACAAAATTGCCTGAATTACCACTTACTCTTACACATACATTGCATTCTGATATTTCTATTCTTTCCAATTCTGGGTGCCACACACCATTAGATTGATTTTTCTCCCCCCTCATTGGGAAACATGGGGCTTGGAGAAATCATAGAGATGAAATGTAACATATAGTACAAGGTGACGGGTCCTGTGCTGCATAACCTGTCCCTTCCCCTAAATCCAAGTCCCCTCTCCTAGAGTGACCACGGACCTCAAGTCAACCTGAGCCCACTAGCATCAACACCCGCTCTGGCCTGCTAGGAACCACGGAAGAAACAGAACTTGAAACTCCCTGAATGAGACGTCATGTGGTAGTCACCCCAAAAAAATTTTTCATCCTAATGGATCCAGAGGGTGACAGAGAAAGTGGATTTTACAATGCTATGAAAAATCACCAAAGTTGCTACAAAACCTTTGGAAAACACTGACAGATGACTTCTTGTCCTGTGCCTTGTGGGCATCATGGGCAGTAAGTCAGCCTCATAATACGAGGGCCTTGAGCTCAATCCACAAAGTATAGCACTTTGCAAGAAGAAACGAAGGAAGGAAGGAAGGAAGGAAGGAAGGAAGGAAGGAAGGAAGGAAGGAAGAAATCAAAACTGCCGAAGTAATCCAACATGATCCTTACTATTATTGCTCTTAGAGTCACACAAGAAATACCTTCTCTAAGCGCCTGTCGCTTCATGAAATTTTTTCCTGCCTGTAAGGAAACCCACTTGGGGTGTGACCCCACAACGTTTCTTTGTAACACTCAGAGCTCTTTCAAAAGGAAAGAAACCTCCATTAACTTGAATGAAACACAACAGGACAAGTGTCTCTCACAGCCTTTTAAAAATAAGCAGCGGGAGGAAGTCACAAAATTGAATATTAAATCCAAAATGATTCCAACACGGTCTCAGAGTGCGCTCAGCAGTAATAATAAATAACAAACGTTGAGTGGCTACACTGTTCAGGAAGATGCACCGAGACATCAGTACGTATAGTTAGATGAGAGCCAAAAGATTTCCTTTCTTTCCTCAGTCCCTGGGGGAAGTCTGGGACAGAAAGAAAAGACAAGCCCTTGAACTTTCACATTTTGCCCCTTGGATGTTGAGTGGGCTGAGACGGCAGCCCTGGGTGGTCCGCCTGCTGCAATTACTTGATTGACAGACTTGCCAAGAATGTTATTCCAACTCCAGTAGGAAGCAACTCATATAAAATTATAAAATGGCACTGGATTAAGTTGACAGACAGATTGTATTTCCCGTCTACACTACTGTCCCAGTCTCTAAACAGGTCTCCGTTAGTCTTCAAACACCGGAAACTCAACTAGGTCTAATCATTTGCTTTACCAGACAAAACCACACATGTGGCTGGCACCCTCCATTCAAGACACCCAGCTACCGTGAGGCTGGTGCTCAGAGGAAACAGCTACTAGAAATGTCCACGGGTCATTTGCCCTTCTATGGGGTAGGTGAGTTTAGGCAAACATTCAGATTTAAGTTTCCCGAGCCATGATTCTTTTCTATTGTTTATTGAAATGTAAAACACACAGCAGAAGTATACAAATAACAAACGTAGATCTTAATAACTCTGTGGATGTTCTTTGATGCTTCTGGTCTATTGAGGAGAACGTACCCTTACCCAACTCATCCAGTCTCTGAAGACTTTGTGAAGAAAGAAAGAAGGAAAGAAAGAAAGCAAGCAAGCAAGCAGGCAGGAAGGAAGGAAAGAAAGAAAGAAAAGAGAGAAGAAGGAAGGAAGGATGGAAGGAAGAAAGGAAGGAAAGAAGGAAGAAAAAAGGAAAAAACCTCAACTGGTGAAGCAACTCATTGTTGGGACATAATCCTTCACGAATCTCACAGTCCTTCCTGTATTGCTAGCAAGGCACTGACTGCCCCCTTTGTTCTGAATTTTCTTTCCGAGGATGCTCGTATAGCAAACACTCTTGGAAGACAGAGATAACGTCTCTCCAGAGCAGTGGACAGGCATGCTTACTGCTCATTATAAAAGAACAGGCATCCATGGGTTTAGGGTTTCTCTCTTGTAACGAACCCACTACGTGTACAGATATTATGGTTTTGCCCTCGGAGAACCAGAGAGAAAAGCTGATAACCCTGCTATTGCTATTCCTACAGTAATAGACTTTCCATGGCCTCGGACCCACGAGGCTCATGAATTACACCAGCGCCCATGAAGCTATGCGGCGAGTTTAGGTTGCACGTTGGGTAAAACTCTGGACCCTTCACGTTTCTTGGCACTCCTCAACCCCACCCTCTCTTCTTCCCTCTGCATATTCCTGGTCTTGGCTACACAACCACCCGCATCAATCCAAAGCTGGAAGTCAGATGCCTTCTCAGCCCCCTTTCCTTTCCTCGCCCCACTCCTCCGTAACCAGCCCGTCACCAAGTCTACCCTTAAAACACTTAAGGGGGGGGGGCAGGGAATTTTGTGACAAGTTCATTTCCTTTCCCGCTCCCGTTCTATCACCCGAATTCAGGCTCTCGCCATCTTTGGGGGGGGGGGGGTATGGCAATCATTTTCTAACTACCTTTCTCAGCCAAGGGGACAGCTGTTTTGTCACCTCCTCTTCCAAGTCCTCATTTCTAGGGCTGAATAAGGCAGTATATCCTACAGTCCGGAACCCCCTCCTTCCAACAGCCTCCCTCTAATTCCACCAAACAAAGGCCAGGTGACACAGAGGTTTTGGTGACCCGCAAGTCCGAACAGGCTTTTCCCCTGGCCTAAAGCTTTTAAGACCGACAGGATAAAACCTGAAATCCTTCGCAAGAGAAAGCCCCTTTCTGAGCTGCTTTGTGTCTAATGTATTTCTCCCCATGGCTTCGTGTTATCTAACCACGGCTTAACCTGTGGCTGCCAGGGCCGTGGAATCAAAGGTGGTGCTTAGAGCTAAGTCCTTCGTGCAAAGGCGCCTTCAAGTCTTTCTTTGCAAGGAAGTATGGTTTAGAAACTGTGGAATCAAACCTCAGAGCTTTTCACTTGTGTTGTTTTCTACTTTTCCTAGCTTTTTCTCCCCCTCTGGAGAAATCCCTTCGCTCTCCGGTGAGGGCGAGGCCCTTGCACCTGCCCTGTAGCCTTGGCCACGATTGAAGCTCTATAAATGTTTGCTGAATAAATCGAGGAATCACCCCCTAAAAGCATGTCATCATGCCTGAGTCCTCCCCTTTCTCCTCACTTTGCCACCCCCGACTCCCACCACCACCAAATTTCCCCTCCCTTTCTCCCACCGCTGGGGGGTGTGGACGGCATTCTTTAGCACTCACATCTGAAGGCATTCATACGCGGAAGTAAATACAGATACCTTATTTATTTAGTACATAGCGTATTACACATTTAGTTATACACATAAGTAACTAAAATTAATATAGCCAATAATACTCTATTACATATTTGAGAGTTGCTAAGAGAGTAAATCTTGAACATTCTCAGCACACAATACAAACATTTTTTTGTCGCTGTGTAAAATGATCCCCTCCACATCCCCCGTGTAGCCACTTCTGGCCCGGAGGACTCCACTCAGAGCCGGCCGAAAGCAGTACCTGGTTACCCTCGATCCCAGCTAGGGAAGCTGGCTGTAAGGACCGCGATGGATTTCTAGCTTTACTATTTTTCATCAGGGTCCCCCACTCACCACTGAAATGATCATTCCTGCAGGAAACCAAGCAATAGACCGAGGTACCCTAAGGCCAGCTGCGAACGGCCCTAAATCGTGAACCGGATTTTAAGGCCTCTTGTGAAATGTGTTTGGCCAGTAAGCCGGCTGATAATCTCCCTCCTGATGTATCAGTGACGACTGTCTAAGCAGGCCGCCTCTGTAAGGAGCCCCGCCTGGGTAGCCGGAGGCTTGGTTCATTCTCGCCCTGATAAATTTGGTGCCTGTGCTGCTCTTACCCTTGTTCGTTGGTTCCATCCTTTGGCTCCATCAGAACTCGGTCCCGGATTTTTAAGAAAGCAGGTACATCCCCCTAGAATTTAGCATCCTTTCATGACTACCTTTCTTCGCTGGAAATTACAACTGTTTAGCGTGCAGATAACTTGCATGTGATTGTTTTCTATCGGTATCTTGGGCAATTTCCTTAATTTACTCAGAAACTGGATGGATTACATTTGAAGTTTAGACCACTGATCTTTCCAACAATGTGGGGCTTTCTAACCCCTGGAGTTGTAGACCTGGGTCTTAGTTTGGATTTTACTACTCACTGTATGACTTCAAGGCAAATTAGTTAATATCTCAGTATCACTAAATGGAAAGTAAAATGGGGATAATAATATTCAGCTCATAGGGTCATGGAAAGAAAATTATGCATGGAAATCTCCGGACACAGTGTCTGGCAAACAGTGAGCGCTTAAGAACCTCCTTATTGTAAAAGAACCTGCTAGAATTTATTTTGTTATGTAGTTAAATCATTCTTTCAACAATTTATTGACCACTTACTATGCACCATATTTTCTTAATATCTTTGCAAATGTTATTACTCTTACCAGAAGGCTTTGCCCCACTCCTTCCTTGCTTGACCAACTCCTGTTTTCATTTTGCTGCTTAAGTGTCGAAAGGACCCAGGAATTCCTCCCCAGGACCCCTGCAGGCTCTGGCATCAGGATCTTCTGCAGTATTAGCCCAACGCCGAGCACAGTTCTGTGGGGTGACTTCACTGCATTTGACTTTGGACTCTGAGGACAGGCATGTTTTTCTTTGATCCTGATCTGTGGCTTGGCAAAGAGAAGGCACAGACACATATTTGCTGTTGACCGAACAAAACGAGGTGGGGACAGTTGAGCAGGGGACAGACAGTAAGACAGCCTGATAGAGTTTCTTGCCATTCAGTGACAGCCACCTAACAGATCTTCCTCCAACCCTTGTCCGCCCCTTACAGCCTACTGCCTGCCCACACGCCAGTCCCCACATATGCCCTCCGCAACTTAGATTGTGTTCTCTGTTCGGAACTCTAACAGTTTCCCATCACGTTCAGAGAAAACTTCCAGCGTGGAGAGTCTTCCCTTCGCTGGCCCCTGGCTGTCTCTGCGACCACATCAGCTGTGACTCTTGTCCACCCTCTTTCCAATCCCCTCTGCTTCCTCGTTCTTCCTCAGTGGGCCAAACCGCCAAACACACTTTCACCTCATGTCTGCGTTTGCTATTCCGTCTGCTGGAATGCTTTTCCCTCACACGGACCTCTCTTGTTCATGTCATTAAGTGCTCCGCTCGTATATCATCTCATCGGGGCGGACTGCCCTACCACCCTATCTCCATGGCACCCGCTTTGTTTATTTAAGGCCCCTCGTCACATAAATGTGGGTTATTTTCTACTCCCCCAACCCCCCACCAGAATAGAAGCTTGGTGAAAGCAGACTTTGTTTTGTTCACTGCTGTGCCCCCAGCAACTTGGACGACGCCCAGCATCAGAAAGAGTATAAAAGGGAATAAAACTGTGTAGAAGCAAAACTGTTTGCATAGACACGATATATGGTTTACTTCTGTAGAAAACCCCAAACAATATACAGACGTATTACATGAATGAGTGTTTAGTAACATTGCTGGATAAAAAGAGAAAACGCAAGAACTAAAAATATACCATAAAAAGGGCATCAAAAAGTAGAAAGTCCCTAGGAAATATTAACAAAAGACGTTTATGGAGAAAATTATAAAACTTTATTGAAAGACACTTAAAAAGGCTAAGTAAATGGAGAGCTACATCACGTTCATGGGAAGATCCAACATTGTAATTAGTCTAGAAATTCAATACAAATCCACTAAAAATTCCAAGATTTTTTGTTTTGTTTGAGAACTTGTCAATCTGATGCTCAAGGTCGAACGGAGGAGCGAATGGCTGAGAATGGCTCCCAAAGAAGGAGAGTTTGGTGGGGCTTTTTTTTGGAGGGAGGGTTTGTCCTGAGATACAAGACCTTGTTCTGAGAGTCCCAGTAGCGCTCAGGGCCGGGTGGCCGCTGCAGGCCTGGGCCAACTGAGCCGTGAGTCACAAGACAGTCGTCAACAGCCCCCCCCCCCCCCGCCCCGGGAGACCCATTTACCAAAGAGCTGGTGCTCCAGACCCCTGGGAAAGAACGAACTATTCGGTAAATGGTGCGGAGGCAACCACCGCTTACCCGCCTGGAAAAACAAACACACTGAACTTCTAGCTCAGTTCACACCGATCAGTGCCGAGAAGACTACAGACAACCGGGCCAGGTCCCGCTCGGCTTGCGCTGCAGGGAAGGGGGCCCCTAGGGCTGCGAGGAGGAAAGGCCCTCTCCCACCAAGCTCACGTGCGCTCAGCTTCTACAAGGAACTTTTCAAAGCCAGGCGCTTCCAGGGGGACATGGCTGACGATCCACAGGCTTGACAACGTTCAAACTCCCACAGGTCGGCGGGCCTCTGGTGCTGTTTTAAAAGGCGAAGCTCTCAGGAGGGCGCATGTCTCACACGAGGCACGTGAGAGCAGTGCACGGGTCACCCCGACGGCGGGACGGGGACTAGAGGCTCCCAGATGACCGCTGCGGTCACCTGCCAACGACGAACAGCAGTCCTGGCTCTTGCGGGCAACGCCACCGTGAGGTCGCGGCCAGGAGGCCTGACATCACCGGGCAGGGCCCGGGGTGCCGAGGCCGCGTCACGACTGTCCCGGGAAGTGCCGCATGTGCTGCCGGCTGCGGGAAACACCGGGGTGTTGCTGTCGTGCTGCGAGGCGTCTAACCCCAGCGGTGACAGCGCTCGGTGCCCGAGATCTCTCCTGGGAGCCAAGAATCAGCTTTAAGAGTAAGGCCAGGAGAGGCCGCCTGCCCCCATCTCCACCGGCTTCGGAGACCTTCTGTCAGTGTTTGCGCTGTCCCCAAGGGACACAGCCGACGTGTCACGTATGCGAACCACAGAGGTTGGAAATAGAACCCCAAACTCTACATTTGTATAAAAGTAGATTAAAGAAAAATAGCGTTTCGAAGGACAGAGTCACTAGAAGAACGGAGCTGTGGACGAAGCACGTTTCATTTGGCGTCGCCGCTGCCTTCGGCTGTCTGTGGCTGCGCCGCGGAGGCGTCGGGGTCCTTGGTGGCCCTGTTCCCGGCCGCGCCGCCCTCTGCTCCCCCCTTCCTCCCCTTGGGCGGCTTCTCTCCCTTCTTGGCGGGGGCCTTGGCAGGCCTGGCTTCTGGCTTTGGGGGAGCGGGTCTGGCAGACAGCCGCGCCGACCTCCTCTGCGGCTCCCCCTTCACCTTGGCTTTGTCACCCTTAGCGTCGCCCTTTGCCTTTCTCTTGGGCATGGTGGCAGGTGGCTTTGCCAGGCCGGCGGGGGCGGCGGCGTCTCTCTTCCTCACGCTGCTCCTGGGAAGATTTCTGTAACAAACACGAAACGTGTAAACCGCAACGGGAAGGATGGGCAAATTTAACCACGTTAAAATTCAAGTTTGACTATAGTAAAGTGAAGAACTTGTGCAAATCGAAGATCGTATGAAAAAGTAAAAGGATAAGTTACAAGCGGGGCAAAGATATTCCTAACACATATAACGACAAGGGATTGGAATCCAGAAGATACAAACAATTCCTGGGGCGCCTGGGTGGCTCGGTCAGTTGAGCAGCCTTTGGCTCAGGTCATAATCTTAGGGTTTGTGAGTTCGAGCCCTGCATCAGGCTCTGTGCTGACAGCTCAGAGCCTGGAGCTGCTTCAGATTCTGTGTCTCCCTCTCTCTCTGTCCCTGCCCTGCTCACGCTCTGTCTCTTTCTCTCAAAAACAAACCTTAAAAAAAAAAAAAGAATTCCTACCGATCCATGAGAAAAGGACAAAATGAAAAATGTTAAACAACGAGCAAAAGTGTTAACAAGAACTTCTTAGAAGCAGCATGAACAGTGCGTAAGCACGTACGAGTATGCCCAACCTCACTAGTCACACGAGAAATACATTCTAACATCTCTCGGCCATCAAATTGGTGGAAACTAAATGGTCTGACAAAACCAAGCGTTCAGCAGATACGGAACAATTAGAACAGCACACCCTGCTGGGGTGTGTTTGTGTGTGAATTAGTGTACTAAATTTGAAAACATCCTGAAAAGCAAGTTCACTTCCAGGTATTTACCTAGCGGAACTCTTGGAGGTGCGCACAGGAAATCCCGGTGAGAACGTTCACACCACCCTCCCGCCTTTCAATAGGAGAGTAAATCCCTTACTAGCGTCTATGCAGAGGAATGTAGTCAGCGGCAGAAATGAATAGAGTAGGACTCTCAAGAACATAATGTTGAGCAAAAACAACAGGCTGCAAAATAGGTACAGTATAGATCCACTGACAAGTGTGAAACCATGTGACACACGGCATGTCTACACTGCAAGCACCCAGTAAAACCGAAACAAGGGACAAAGATAAAAATGTGGACAACAGCCACATCAAAGGGGGTTGGGAAAGAGACGGTGTTTGGAGAGGGCATGAGGGTCCAGAGGAAGGGGTGAGGTAGCAGCACTCTCTTCCTTGCGGGGGGGAGGGGGGGGGACGGGACACGGCTGGGACAGGGACAGGCAGGACATGGCTGGTATACTATTCTCTCGATTCTACATTTTCCGTATCTGCTCAAGAATGAATAAAAACTACTTTTGAAAAAGTGCGTAGCCCAAAGCACCGTTCCAGGAACACACAGAACAGAAAATGATTCATTGTGAGTCTGGGTAATTAGGGCCCGGCGCTACGGCCGGCACTCACAAGCACTGCGTGAACTCTTTTCAAGCTCTAGGCCAAGACAAGCCACTCACACCTCTGCCCCACTCTTGAAAGCACTTCCTGGGGAAGTCTGTAACCCTGTGCCCTGCCCCACTCCACCATGGCTCAAGAAAAGAAAAGAAAAAGATTATCTATCTTGTCCCTAAACTGCTCCAGCGTTTTGTTGTGTTGTTTGTGCTGGACCTCACTACCTAGGTACTTCGTGGGCAAACATGATCCTTGAGCAAACTTGGTTTTGATTTCTATGTTCCTTGGCTAACAAAAGCAAGCACCTATAAATGGTGCTAAGATATCAGATTAGCTATTTTCCTCCACATTTGTTCACCATGACTAGAATTCCTGGACATTTTGCTTCTCCCTTCCTCCCTGTGCCACGGAGGGAGAAATACGTTAGTATTTCTTTGCTTAGAGAGAAGCAAAGGGCCTTGAATCGGCCGGTATTTCCCTTGGGACCCGGGAAGGCACTCTGGGAACAGACATTGATGCTAAGAGCGGGAACGGTTGTGCTCTCGTGCTGACCAGCGAGGCAGTGAAAAGCTAATGTGAAACTAGCGGGACCCCCGTCTCCCCTTGCTGTGCCCTTTCCCTGCCCCTAAATATCCGAAAGTACTGTGGCCGCGAAGTCCCTGCCGCCCCAGAAACGCCGCGAAGGCCTGCTGATCCAGGAGCCTGGCTTCCCTAGACATCCCGTGAACTATGTCTCATTTATTCTCTTTTTATTTCCTTTCCCAAACGTAGCACTTAAAGAAATGCTTGAACAATTCTTAGAGAACAAAAGGTGTGTTCTTTTCTAAATCCAAATTCTGACACAACAAAGAAAATGATCTTTAAAGAAAATAACTGAGGATGCTAGAGATCCCGAAGGCCAACTCTGGGTGTGGCGGTGGGTGGTGTGGCCAGAAAGGGACAGGCAGGAAAAGGCAGCTGCTCTGACAGTGAAGGAAGCAATGCCGAGAGAGATTTGATGGCACCACAATCACCGGCCCGGTGCTAGTGACTGGTTTATCCGTGTTGTCCTGGTGTCGTTATCAACAATGCTCCCATTCGCTGCCAAGTGTGCCAACTTGGATAAAGAAAACGATACTGTCACTCTAAATATTCTGCATTATTCTTAGAGGCCTTCCTGTTAGCAGAGGACGAGACAGGAGACCGAAGGGGGACACGCGTGGCTGAAGACCGGCCACTCCACACCAGCCTCCGCCCGCCGCCCCCCGAACCGCGTTGCTTAGCCCACGTCCCGGCGTGGGCTGCCCGTGCCTGTTTCCTGGGCTCAGCTGTCTTCACGTTCGGTCCCCAAGCAGGGGGGCCGTGATCGCCACGTGTCAACACGGCCCAAAGCCAGCAGGGGATAGTAAAGATGGATTCCAGGAAAGCGGGCCGCTGGCTGGCAGCTGTATCTGAGTATGTGACTTCGGTCAGTCCCCCCACACTCACCTTCAGGAAGCTCAGCAGGAGACCGCGGGCTGGCTGTCCAGGGACCTACCAGATGTAGGAGACACATATACAAATAAGGACAAAGGGCCAGTGGGATAAAGGGTCATTTCATGTCCATGAAGGCCGAAGAGGGACGGGCAGGGCGGGGTGTGGCCACACAGTGGCGGTAACTGGGAAGAATTCTCTGGGATGGAGCACGGGGGCTTTTCTAGGGCAATGGACCTACTCTGTACGTTACCGTGACGGAGGATATGGCGCATTATGCACTTAGCAGACCTCAACTGTATGCACAGAGGGAGGCCTGCTGTAGACTGTGGACTTCGGGGAATGATGCGGAACGCCTGGCTCATCGGCTGGGACGCATGCAGCGCACCGCTGCAGGTGGTTACTAAGACAGAAACTTTACCAATAGGCCAAACTGGACTTTCTGCTCAATGTGTCTGAAAAACTAAAACGGTTCTTTAAAAAAAAAAAAAAAAAAAAAAAGTCTACTGATTTAAAACAAAACGAAACAGAAACCCCCATAGTTTAAGATTTAAAAAAAGAAGAAACAATTTGTCAGGCAATAACATCTAGAATTCAAGGACGACAAACATTCCGTCGTGCACGTGAGACAGAAGAAATATTACGAACTGGCAGATAAATCTACATAATTTTGTAACTTCGGGAATACAGAAATAGGGCTTTCCGTGCTATCTCCAGGGCAAATTATCAAGACATGGCAACACTTTTTAAAGTTCTAGGAATTTCACAACACCCCTTTGTTAATACAGTTTTGTCCTTGGACGTGCTCTTCGAACAGAGAACAGACTCCCCCAACAGTGAGTCTGAATCCCTCGTCTTCAGGTTGCAAACCGGCCTGATGGTCTTGGGAAGCTCGCAGTCTAACTCTTCCCGTAGCCACACTGCTCGTTGCGCACGTGCAAGGCTCTCTCTCCGCCCCCCCCCCCCCGCCCCCGGCAGCCCCGGGAAGGGGAACACGGGCTTTCCTTAAAATACTTTTGTTACCTATGAACACGTGCATTTTCCCACCAGCAAAACACCTAGGAAGTTGAAATTAACTGGCAGAAAGAGCTGAAAACACGTAATAGTCAATAAAGGGCAAATCCTAGCTTTCATGTGCAGGAGAAACGTGCAAACGCCGGCTCCGAGGAGATGCGGGTGTGACAGAGCCCTGGGTGTCATGCACTGGGGATTCTCCCAGCCATGCCAATCAACTATGTGCTACATCCAGCTCCGTCTCCAGGGGTGAGCTGCATTTGCACACACGCCCCCAAATTCATAGGTAGAGGTCCTAACCCCCAGGACCCCACACTGTGACTGCAGTTGGGAGGCAGGGCCTTTAAACAGGTAGTTAAGGTAAAAGGAGGACATACGGGGGGGCCCCACGCGATAGGATTCATGTCCTTAGCAGGGGGACGGGGACCCAGACCACACAGAAGGTGACCGTCAGCAAGCTAGGGAGAGAGGCCGGGGAAGAAACCAAACCTGTCAACATCGTGATGCCGGCCTTCCAGGCTTCAGAACTGGGAGAAGATACAGTTCTGTTGCTCAGGACACGCGGCCCGTGGCGTCTGGTCAGGCGCCCGAGCGGCCCGATGCAGGAGGGGAGGGTGTGAGGTCCTTACTGACCCACACTCCTGGCTTAGACTGCTTGTGGGGTTCCGCACAGCTCTGATTCCTTCTCTCCCCCTAAGCCCGCCTCCGGCACCCAAGGGGCACACCCCGCCCGCCTCCCAGCAAGCGGACCGGGCACGTGTCCGCGCCACTTACTGACCTGGATTTCTGGGGGCTGGTTCTGACTCGGGTTCTCGTCTCCGTACCACCCCAAAGCCACAAGGCCACCTTCTCTCTGCCTCTTACTTAGGGCAAGACAGCGCTTTGGGGTTGCAGGGGAGGCCTGGAAGGAGGCTGCTAACGCCAAGTTCGGCAGAGAGAGTAACGGATCCGACAAAAGGACAGATGGTGTGCAATGTGCCGCGAGCCACTAGACAAGCGCCCACCGAGCGGCAGCCACGGTCTAGGGCCCACCTGTTCTCCACCTGCCAAAGGAAGTGTTCAGGCAGGGCGGGGCGCCCGGGCCTCCACCCGGGGTTCAGTGGGGGACACTGGGGGGGGGGCAGGGGGAGAAGGTGAGACAGGGCAGAGTGTCTAGAAGGGTAGGGCTGCGGCCACATCTTGCCAGGATTCTCCCGGTTGGAAGACAAGCAGAAAGTCACGGCTTCTAAATGAAACTGCCTGCCACCTGCAGTGGGTTGGCTTGAGGCACCCTGGCTTCCCAGCTATGGCATGCCTGCCCACTGGCATCTGGGGAAGAAGGGGGAGGACAAATCTCCACCATCTCCCAGGGCCCTGAGACTGGCGCCTCCCTTCTGGGCACCACATCAACTCCCTTTATTTCTGAGTGGCGGGGAAGGGCCTGCAAATGGAAATGTCTCAGATACATTTCTGTCGGGCACCTGCCAAACCTTATTACCTTACTCACAAGGGAATTAACAAGATGCGGAAAGCATTTGTTTTTCAGAGAAAGTATGAATACGGAGAAGGGAGAGAGAAGGAAAGCTCGTCAGGTGAAGACCGCCCTTTCTGGCCATAAACACATCCCGTTCGCATCCGTCACCGCGGGGACCCCAGAGCCCTGTGGACTGAGACTCTGGGCGCGGCTGACCCTGAGGAGCGGCAGGAGGGGCAGCGCTAAGACAACTACTACAAGCAGCAGTGGTGGTGGGAGCGACACCTCTAGGCAGGAAATCCTGAGGCCGCCACGTGGAATACCGACGCTCCTGTCCCAGGAAAGCCTTTGATGGATCCAGTTAGCACGCAAGCAGACCATGGGCCGCAGGCCAAACACCAGGGCTCAAAACCCGACTCTGAGCAGGTGCGGCCGGTGACCCCAAGCTTCAAGGCGACACGCGGAACCCACCGCTGGTCCGTTTCCGAACTTTCTTGGGGCGGGGAGCGCAGAAGGCCAAAGCGGAGGCAGACCCGGGCCTCCGGGGTCCCCCTGGGGGGCTTTCCCACGGGTGAGGTCCCGCGAGTGGGGGAGAGGGACGCCCGGGGGGGGGCACGCCAGCCCACCCGCCACGGCCCGGCCGGCGCAGTCCCATCGGCCCCCGGCCGCCCCCCACTTGCGGGCCCCGGCGCCCGGGCGACGCGCCGCCGGAATTCCGCCCCTTCCCAGAGACTCGCGCCCGGGCCGGCGGACGCACCGTGATTCCGGAAGCGCGGCGGCGGGAGGGTCCCCGGTACACGACCGCCTCGGCGGCGCCCCCCGAGTCCCGCGGCCGTGCGACAGACGCGGGGTCCCAGCCGCGGCCCGGGCGCGGGTGCCCTCGGCTGGGGCGGGGCGGGCGCGCCGAGCGGGCCCCGCCGGCAACAGGAAGGCGGCGGCGACGAGGAACCGCTTCCGGGGCTGCGGGCGGCCTGGCGTCCGCGTGCGAGCGGGGGAGAGCCGCGTCTCCGCTCGCGAGACGTCAGGCCGCCGCCCGGGGCCGCGGGACCCCGACTCCGCCGGGGCGGGGCCGCCTCAGCACCACTGCCCCGCGGCCAGACGACGGCAGGCGGGGAACATAGTTATGAAGACGTGCGATTTTCTAGAAAATAAACGAAATAAAAATTTAAGGGATTAGTTGCAAACTGGGGGGAAGAAAAGGAAACACTGTTTCCGCCCGGTTTCGAACCGGGGACCTTTCGCGTGTGAGGCGAACGTGATAACCACTACACTACGGAAACGTGGCGGTAGCAGGTTTCCTGAGAGAGTAGTTCCCCGGCAGAACACGCCGCAGGCCCTCCGGGTCCCTGCAAAGGCGTGTCCTTTGTGTGCGCATGCGTCCGCGGGCCCCTCTCGCTCACACCACGCAAGCGGGTGAGAAGCAGGGACCAAACCCTCGCAGTGCACAGACCTGAAACCAAACCCAGAACAATTTATGCTGGAAGTGACCAGATGGGGGGAGAACAAAAGAGGGGCTTCAGTATCCACGAACGCCCCTTCGCTGTCACTTCTCCGTCGGCAGGGACATGCCCCGGGACCGCGCAGGCCTCGGGCAGCTTGGCGCCCCCGCGTGGCCGAGCCGCGGAACGCGCCCTGCCGAGGCGTGAGGACCGCAGCTGCGGTAAATGGGCGCCTCTGGCTTCGCAGACCTTGCAGGCAAACCTCGCTGTGCCCGAGTCTTCGGGCTCCGTGGCGCGTCGCGCGCCCTGCGGTGGAGGAGCAAAAGGGCACCACCCGCCCCGAGCCAGCCAGGAGTCGAACCTGGAATCTTCTGATCCGTAGTCAGACGCGTTATCCATTGCGCCACTGGCCCGCACGGAGACGTGGGCCGCCGCGGGTACCTTCGTGAGGATGCCGGCGCCGGCGGGTCCCGGCGGTCCGCTCCGTGGCGGCCGTGCTCCCCTCCGCGGCCTCCTCTCCGCCCGCGCTCCCTGCTGGCCGGGCGGGTCCCCGGCAGCCTGCGGCTCGCGCCGCGGCGGCCGAGCTCCCCTCGGCCTCAGTGCTCCCCTCCGCGGCCTCCTCTCCCGCCGCGTCACCTCGCCATCCACGCGTTCGCTCCGCAACCAGTGTTACGGGCGGAGGCGCTGGAAGTGGAGCCCTGAAGAGACGCGATGTGATCCCTGTGCATCGACAAGATGACAGCGAAGCACTAAATAAGTAGCATAATCATGATTAGCATTTGGAGGAAAACAAAAAGACCGGGACGACCAGGAAAGCCCAGCGGCGGCGGTGATTAACGGAAGGGAAATGCGGCTAACCAGGGAAAAGAGCCCCGCGGCACCGGGGAGATCCGCGGGGCAAGGCCCGGAGGCGAGAGCGCGCGTAGACGACCCGCTTGCGAGGACCGTGGATGTGATCTGTTGGCAGGTGGAGGTCGGGGTGGGCTGGCGTGATCTGGCGTGCTCTCTCGTCTCTCCTTCGATTGTTTAAAAAAGAAACACGTATTTCAGGATTTACTAAGCAAGGCTCTGGGCTAAGCACCTGCTAGGGCCGTGAGCCTGCCCTTGGGCCTGCGACTCGCAATCCGACACCTTTGAAAAGGAGCAGCACCAGCTCGCGCACACGTGAATGCGCCTGTTGGCTTTCCCGGGAAGCGAATGAGCGTCTCCTGTGTGTGCGTTTCAGCCTATTTCTGAGACGTAATCGTCACCCACGTGCCTGGGTGAGCATCGCAGATCAGTGGAGAGCTGTTAACGGAGTCAAACTGCCTGACGCTGAGAACATATTCACTTATTCACTGCGTTTCGAAAACAGTTGTTTTCAGTTCACAAGGTTGCAACAGCCCTAAAGCATAACATGGGTGTTCCTGCTCCTTCTGCATAACGTTAAAGTGGACCTAGTTGGGAATTTCCCCCCGGACGGTGGAACAGGGGACCTCTGGGCAGGTTTTGTACTTGTACGTCTAGGGCGCTCTGGTAGTCGTGGGCTGCCTCACAGGATGATACTCTCAGCTGGAGAGAAAAAAGATAAATATGTAGGATTTCAAAAGGAAATCAATTATATTGAAATGTTATCAAAATATTAAAAATGTATGATGTGGCAATATTTGTGCTCCTATCTTATTGCACTAAATGACAAAGGACAGCAGGTCTAACAAACACTGTAATTTCAAAGCACTAATGAGCTCAAATGGTATTTAAAGAAATGTGTGACCACTGTAGTTTGACGTGAAATATTTGTGATTTCCAAAAGTGACAAAGTAAAAAGGGCTGAAATACAACAGTAATTTGTTGCCAACACTCATAATAGAAGAAAAGACAAAATTTCGGTATCAAGTTAGTCAAGATAAATATTTATTTTCCCATCCAAGTTCACAGATGACCACCTCCCTATAAGAAGGAAAAGGAGATTTCTGTTCTAAAGAGCACTTTGGAAACATGAACACTCACGCTTGAATTTTCAGAAATGAAGCCAACTGGGGTACTTCTTGGTTCTATTTTATCCTCATCACATTCCCAGGATGCACAGGCCACACACCAAGGCGTCCCTGGAGCTGTGGTCCGGTCTTGCACCTCTAAAATGGGCTTCAACTCAGCTAGCTGGAGGCCGGGCCACACGTTCTGTCCTCAGTGTCCCCAGAGACCTCCTTTTGGTGGGCCCATTTTGAAAGCTTCGGCTGCCTCCAAGTTCTCCGCTACGTTCGTAACCTGACATGAGCTGAGGCACACTTTCACCTTGTTTTTGGAGATCTTTCTGTGGGTCTCCTTTTCTGAGAGTTCCAGTTTCTAGTGTTCAGTCTTTTCTTCAGTGGTTGTATCAGTCAGAGAAAGAGTCCAGAAAAAAACAGAACTAGTAAGAGAATATGAATGAATGAGCGAATGAACGAATGAATATTTCTGAGACTGGCAAGTCCGAAATCGGCAGGGCAGGCCTCTAGTTTAGAAAATCTCAGGCAGGAGCTGAGGCTACAGTCTTAAGACAGAATTTCTTCTTCCTCCAGAAAACCTCCGTTGTGCTTTTAAATAAAGCCTTGCACCTGGATGGAAACAATAATTCGTGGGAAATAATAGTTGGTGCAGCTGGCTGGCTCACCCATATTCCTGAGAATCGTATAGTCAACTAATTGTAACCATGTTAACCCGTAAAGATATTTACAAAGTCACGGCAACATCTAGATTAGTGTTCAGTTGAATAACTGGGTACTGTACAGCCTAGCCAGGTTAACACATCAAGCCAACCATCACAGGGCCCTGTTCTAGTTTCTCTCTCAAGCATGTGGAAGATGGCACTCTCTGCCCGTCCCATGTTTCCTCACATTATTGTCAGCAGTCTGGGACACAGAGATCTGCACCTTCTCCAATTTCAGATGCGTGGAACAGAGCCAATGTGGGAGGCCTTTCCATGGGCTCTGCTGGTCATCCTGGGAATTGAGTAGAGGGTAGAATTCACAGCCAGATTTCTGGAAATGATTGTTCTAAGTCTCGGTTTCCCCCCAAGATTTGTCTCCAGCTTATTAAAGAGCTGCTTTGACTTACCAGCCTTCCCCTGCAAATTTTGACAGCTGGTGACCAACCAAAGGAAAAAACCCAAACCAAATACTCACCGCTCTGCTGCCTTTCTGGTGGTCTGCCACGGTTTGGTCAAAGCCATCGTAGGTGTGCTGTGCTCTTTATGATTGTATGGGCTCCAAGCACACTAATGATATACTGGCTAATCTTATAATATTAAGGAAATAGATACTTATTTCATGGAGTCTCAAACCGATTTCATGTTCCATGGACTTTCAAGGCTTTTACTGCAGTGAGAAATCTAGCAGAGTCATGGGCTTTCACACCCCAGCCCCCAGCTGCCCATCATGTATGTAAGGTGGAGGTAAGTGCCAAGGGCTGCCTTTTAGAGTGTGACAGCAAAATCCTTCAAATATGGATACAATTTAGAAACACTGAAAGGCCGATTTCAGCACTATCACCACGAGAACAGATTTCAAGCAACACAGCCAGTCACAACCACGGGTTTTATCTGGGAAGTTACGTTCTCCCTTCCGGCAGAATTTGTAAACTCTTGGGAGTTTCACTAAGGCCCTTTGTTCAAATGTTATGCCCAAGGACAGATTTATTTTACAGAGAATAGAATAAATTGGGAATCGCTGCAAACACACAAGTCCCCGTGACAACACAGAAATTCTTGAGAATGCTCTCAGTTTGACATCTTAATCAACACGAATCCTTTGGACAAGTTTAGGACAAGAAAGCTTCTCTCCCTCTGTAGCTGCTTCTCTTCCTCTCTTTCTAAAACTAGGTTTTAATTATGAAGTCTTGTATTTTTAAGGTGCGACTGTGGAATTCCATTAGTTAACCTGATAAGCAGAAGCAGGCAGGTGGAACCCAGCTTTACGGGAGGAAACGGGGTAAGGGATGACTGAGTGTTAATTTCAGACCGTGAACTACAGAAATCAGAGCTCGCTCCCGAGGGAACGGGTCTCGGAGCTGGAAGAGGTGGGTGTGAAAGCCGCGCGGCCCCGCCCTGGGGCTTCGGGTCACACTCCCCGCGGAGGCGTGAGAGCTGCCGTCCCCGCGTGTCTGGGACAAGGCGCCTGGGCGCCCGCGGGCAGGGGACTCAGTGTGCCTGCAGCCGCGCCGTTTCTTGGGTCTTCTGGGGGCCTGGAGAGGCGGCTGGGCTGCTCCTGAGCCTCGATGGTGAGAAAATGCAGACACGCACGCAACAAAAGCAAACATCATTCCTTTTCTCTGTCGGTGTGGACGCAAGCTGGCGTGCTGGCTCCGTGGCTTAGCTGGTTAAAGCGCCTGTCTAGTAAACAGGAGATCCTGGGTTCGAATCCCAGCGGGGCCTTTTGTGGTTTTCCCACTCCCGGCAAAGGTAATGAGCCTCAAAGTGTAAGAGGAGGGGAAAATTCTCCCGCGGAATTCAACCAAAGTGTTTTACATGCGTCTCGGGGCGGCCGCTCTGTGTACGAGAACACAGAGAAAGATGAGTTTGTAGCGTTCTTAGCGTTAGCGGATCTGTTTCACGTGGATTTCCTTTTTTCAGCCAATACCAGAGGAAACCAAGGAAAGCAGAAGGCAAAATCACCAAGGTTCAACTACAAGCAACATCATAACCCCTGGCCATTCCATCCTCTTTCCCGGGAGAATTCCAAACCGATGCACTCTTACAAGCGGCAGACAATGTTTGCAGAAAGATCAGCCTCTGGAATGATTGATACATGAGCAGCATCTCAATTCACAGCAGCCACTAAAAGCCAACCACATCACACAAGCCGCAAACAACTACTTTAAAAGGTGGTGTTGTGCTCAGAGTGTTTTGGAAAGGAGACTCCAAGTCAAACAAATAGTCGTCACCGGTGATTTCAGAAAAGACGGTGTCGCGGAGAAGCGTCTGTCTGATTGCACATCACAGAGTGCACGGCCCACTGGGACAGGCCGCCTTGAGAATGGCAGCCCCGGGCCGACTGGAAGACACCCAGGAAGAGCTGAGGCGCGCCCTCCCAAGCTCTCCAAGAGGGAAGGAATAAATGAGAAGTGGGAAAGAAGTCTGCAGCCTCACTCGCAGCCAGGTCCCTGCAGACACTGGCCAAATGGAAGTTCCCTGAGGCTGTTACCAGCCCTCTTGCCCATCTCTCACCACCGAGGGCCCCACCGCCTGGCACCGAAAGTTCCTCCAGCCTGCTTTTACCTTCTTTGGGGCACACTATTTTCTGTAGATGGTCAAGCGTTGAAATATGATCTCCTGTCCTGTCTATGGAAACGAAATGGCCCAGTACTCCGAGGCATCGTTCAGGGAACAACTCTGTTGTCACAGAGAATTTCTCCACTCAACTCTGCAGCTTACTTGCCCACTTTTCTCCACTCAACTCTGCAGCTTACTTGCCCACTTTTCTTCCGAGGCATCAGACAGCAATGGACACACAGACCCTCTTTTTCACGACCTCCTCCCATCTGCTGTCATGAAAGCCTTTTTTCCAGGCCTGGAGTCCAGACTTCTATCAAATGTGGAGGACACAGTGCAGACATCCACACTAGACCTCCTCCCACTACTGAATTTCACTCAACCTTCACCCCCTGCTCCATTAGAGTCCAGGAACGCCTTTACCGGGGTGCTTCCAGCCCAGAGGCCCTCAGTGGATTGCATGATCCCAAATGAGGTACTGGTACTGGCTCCTGAAGCTATAGAATATTCCAGGTGAGGAATCTAACCGTCTCTCCCAAAAGCTCGAAAGCCTTTCTAACTCTCCATATATGGTCCATGAAAGCGATTTATATGTACAAGTGGAAGTGACTTACAATCTAACCCTTGTTTAACCTCCCAGGGCCTATTTGAGCAAAGCCGGTTCTATGACAAGCACCATGCCAGTCACACATGGGTCATGAGCCTGGGCAAGGGGGTGGCAAACAATTCAATGGCGGTTGCAGGGTAGGGGGGCGTAATAACACTGGGGGAGGGGGCACTGGGGGCCCCTGTTCACTATTTAGCTCAGACTGGTGGAGGAAAGAGGTGGGGGACGTCTTCATGAAGTGACACCCATACTGAGCATGGAGGAGATGTAGAGGGAGGGCTGGAGAGAAGGAGTGGAAGTGGTGCTCCAGGCAAAGGGGACCCTGTGTGGCTGCAGGTGAGAAAGAGGACCCTCAGGGAAGATCCGCAGAAGCAATGGGGTGGGAGGAGGGAGAAGGTGAGGGATAGCTATGTGTGCAGATCCCGAAACTCGTCTCCGTCTGGAGGCGACCACAAGCCCTTGGGCATCCTCACCATTTGTGGCCTCATGAAGACCATGGATGGACTTGACCTGACGGTTAAGTTATCAAGTGCTTCATGGGAGATGTTTGTTTGTTCGTTTGCTTCATGTTTTATTTTGTTTTTAAAGACCATGTGGCTCAGTCAGTTAAGACTCTGACTCTTGGTTTCTGCTCAGGTCATGATCTCATGGTCACGGGTTCAGGCCCTCGTCGGGCTCTGCACTGACAGTGTGGAGCCTGCTTGGGATTCTCTCTCCCTTTCTCTGTCTGTCCCCTGCTCAAGCGCGCGCGCGCTCTCTCTCTCTCTCTCAAAATAAATAAATTTTAAAAACACACACAAAAAGACCTGGGTGGCATTTGAGCTCCCTAGCTGTGAAGGAAGTGGAGTCCCTAGCTGGACTGCCGAGGTCGTCCAGGGAGCAGGTGGGGCTGGAATGGACTGTGTTTCCCACTTAACCCCAGGAAGCAACACTCATCCACTTGCTTTTTGTCTGACTTTGTGGCCTTCCTGTCTACTTTTTGGGGCAAGGGCGATCTCTGGTCTCCAGAGTTCAGCACAGGCCCCAGCAAAGAGCAGGTGCTTTATTGTAACAAAAAAA
Source organism: Cryptoprocta ferox (assembly GCA_028646485.1). Lineage (NCBI taxonomy): Eukaryota > Metazoa > Chordata > Mammalia > Carnivora > Eupleridae > Cryptoprocta > Cryptoprocta ferox. The sequence goes on along the minus strand of CM053577.1, from coordinate 139,202,134 downwards.
AATATTTATCAGGTGTGTCTTATTTTCCAGGCATTTGTTCTTTGCCAAGCACTTTCCATCTACCAAGTCATGCAATCCTCACTGCACACTTATGAAGTAATGTTCAATTCTTTCCCTGCCTTTAGAGAGGAGGGTGCCAGGGCACAGGCATACAAAGTCACTTGCCTGGGGGGGTCATACAGCTCACCAGTGGCAGAGTCAGGGGCCCAGGTAGCCTGAAGACCTGTTCGCCCTCCAAGTGTCTCCAAATGCTTCTCTTTGTGCCTGTTTGCTATTTCCTCTTTTCTCATATGTTGCCAGGGCCCAAGGGCGGGCTCTAAATGGGCAGAGATGGACTGAAAATGTGGCCACCTGGGCAATAAGGAGAAACCTTGTTTGTTCTTTTCCACCCTTACTGAGGACAGTCCTTCTAAGCAATATCAACTCACTTTTCTTTCAGTGTGTGTATGAATATTTTTGTGAATTGTGCGGGATTTGGGAGACGGCAGAATGATTCTGAGCATCAATGATCATAAAACAGAGTCACTCTGTTTCCTGTCCTTGTAACCTGGGGATAGATTGGATTTCTTTTTTTAAAAAGAATGGTGAGGAGAAAATTCCAGTCACCTGTGCTTTTTGATTACTTGAGACTTTTTGCAATAAATTATGTAAGAATAATATTCACGATCTAAGTTTTGAGTTCAAAATAGAAAACTGTTAATATTTGTAACCGTAACTCTTGATGCTTAAGATAAACCGGTTGGACATCAGGGAACTTGAATCTGAGGGATATTTCTGAAGATGAAATTTCTGAAGATGGAACACGAATTTCTGTGTGTCTAAATCACACTCCCTGGGGCCTGGATCCTATTCTGAAGTGTAAACTTTGTAACTGTCAGACCCTCACGACCTGTCGTTTGCTCCTGCTGTATGTCAAGGAAAGCTTCATGATGGAACACACAGCTTCGAAACGGAAAACGTAAGAAGATGTTCATTAATGGCATCCTTTTTTGTGGTGGCTGGGAGTTGGACCCGGTCTGGGAGTCATCCCTGAGCGAATAGGCAAACCCACGCTTGCAGATCTCTGTGCCTATGACAACATAGGTAAACCTCAAAACCATGGTAGGACAGGAATAAAGTAAAAATAGAATGGGATATATGAAACAGCGTATTAAATTAAAATTTAAAACGCAAGCACGTGACACCAAAAATATATTCCACAAAAGCATTTAGAAGGAAAGAGACGACCTTTCTCCAGAAATTTCCTATGGGGGTGGAGGAAGGGACATGAGCTTGAGAAAAAAGTATTATTATAAAGAAATCTATGAGCAAACAAAAGAAAAGCGGACCCTGCCGACATTAGTGTTTGTAATTTAGGAGTAACATCCACTGAATTCTTTGAATGTGAAAGGAGGGACAATTACAGAGAAAGGAGATTAAAATTACCAGATCTTACATGGTCTTCTACGTACAGAGTGCTTACATTCTAGAGCGTGGATGATACTTTTTTTCAAGTTGATCATTTCACTGTTGGAATCTAAGAAAAAGTAATGGGGTACCTCTCGTAATTAAGGGTAAGGAAGAAAAGACTGCTTTTGTCAGGAGTGGGATTCGAACCCACGCCTCCAGGGGAGACTGCGACCTGAACGCAGCGCCTTAGACCGCTCGGCCATCCTGACTCGGCGAGCGCCACCCCTGCTCCGAGTTTATTTCTGGGTCAACCTAGACACCAAGCACTTCGCTGTTCAGGAGGCGGAACCCTCCGCTACCCGAGTGAAACCTCGCCTCCGTGAGCCGCGGGACGCCGGGCCCGGTGGCCGCGCGCAACAGCACCGGGCTCCGGGCGCGGCCCGGTGGCACCTGCCGTGTGGCCGCGGATTCGATTCCAGGCCCCGGGAGGGGCGGGGCGGGATGCCCGGGGCGAAGGGTGCCCTCCCTCCACGGCGGCGGGCGCAGAACCCTAAACTCACGGCACCGTGTTGCCGGGATGCGCGCTTTCTCCCGGGAGGCTTGGGCTGTTGCAGGTGCGCGCAGGGCCGCGGCGTGCGCTCGCAGGTGCTCGCTGACGCTCCCCCTCCTCCCGGCCGGTGGCGCCCCGGGAAGCGGTGTCAGGAGGCCGGCAGGCGGTGCTTCTCGTCCGGTTCCTCGAGCTCGACACCCTGAGGACTTGCCGGCTTTCCAGTGCGGATGTTCTACTGCAGTAAATGGTAGTTTCTGGATCTAGTAAACCCGGCACAGGGGGCCCTTGATGCCGGGCCTCTACTGCCACAACTTTTCTAAACACACTTCCCGGAGGATGTGACCTACCTCAGGGTTTCTTGTCGAGTGTTAGCGTCAGGATGCTGTGCTCAGGATATCACGGGCTGGGAGTCGGGGAACCTGAGCGTGAGCTTCAGGCGAAGCTCCAAGTCGTCGCTAAGTGCCTGGAGGCTTGGGACGAGTCACTTGGCCTGTGTCGACCCGAGGCACTGCTTTCCTAGATGCTTTACAGTTTCATCTAAGTTCGTTTGCAGAATGAATCCCCGCATGAAAAGCTTGAGCTCTTAAATTAAGCATCAAATCCTCCTCCCCAGAGAACCCGTTAGACGCAAATTCTCGGTCTCCCCCAGACCTACCGGGTCAGACATTTTGGGGGTAGAGTCCAGGAATCCGTGTCTAACAACTGCTCCATGGCATTCTGAGGTGCACCCAGGTTTGCCAGTCACCGGCCGGAAGCACAGTAACCCTGTAATTCCTAACAGAGAAACTGGTCTGGCATTAGCAGGTGACAGGTGAGAGCACAGTGGGCACTGCCAGCATCGTCCCCACCTCAGTCTCAGTGAATTGGGGTACCTGAGACTCCCACCTGGGGACTGGATTCTATGGTTTGCCCTCTCCTCTGGGTGATTCTAGTGTGCACCCAAGTTTGAGGTCATTACTTTAGGATCTAGCTTTAGAAAAAGGCTGGATCTAGGGGGAAGGGGAGGGGCCACATTCGCAAAGGAGTTCAGGCCTCTGTGGTACTGGGCTCTGGCCTCAAATATTCATGAAACCCGGAGTGCAGCCGGCCAGAGCACACGCCCGGTGGCCGTTCACAGGCTCAGGATGCGCGGCCCACCTGCTCCCGGTGTCTGGCCGGGAACCGTTGGAGGTGGCCAGCGATGATAACAAGCACAGGAGGGTTTTCCCCGCACCGGAAATGGGAGCCCAGCCTTCCCAGGAGATAAGGTGGGAACATCTGTAGAGCACGTTCAAACTCGATTGTCGGAGGGGCCGTATGGGAGGAGGTTGCACGTGAGCATTTGGGGAAGACAAACAGATCTCTCCAGGGTGCAGATAAAGTTTCCGGCTTCCAGAGTCCACGACACCCAGTGTCCTCTCTTGTAGAAGATTCTGAAATGAAATCAGAATGACCAAGACCTATCATTTGCTCCAGGCCCTGGTAGCTGGTGCCAGCTGGGAAAAGAGCCTCAAGGCTCATCAGATAAGTTCTTCCTCAAGGGTGCCTCCTGCAAAGAGGCCGGGGGCGGGGGGTGGTCGGAAGGACACAGATGTTTCCTAAGAATATACTATCAGGTTGGAACTGTGGCTCGTGACCGTTTTCCTGGAAAGGTCAAGGAAATCATGGATCGTGGGGAGGCCAAGAATCATGGGGGAGGGGAAGGGAGTCAGAGAGCTGATTAAAATCTATGGCTGTCTTTCCTTCTAGTCTCAGAGAAGGAAGGGTTTTGGGGGCAGCCCCGTCTGTCTGGGTGAGATTTCACAAATACATTTCAGGATACACATCATACATTAAACCAGCAAAGCAACTGCCTGACGTTCCCTAGTATTTTTAAAGAACTTTGGACTCTTTCTTGGACTTTCTGAAAGTCTAATTTGAACAAAAATTGACGCTTAAGTAGTGATATATGATGTTTTTCCCCGGGGTACAGGGTAGGGTGGCTGGCCTTGGGGGAACAGTGTGGGGTGAGAAGAGTTTGAGGAAAGGCCATGGGAAGGAGGACACTGGGTGTCAGGGTCCCATGAAATGATGAAGGAAGGCCCTTTCGGTCCAGCTCTCCAGGTGCCGGTCCTCGGTCCAAGTATGACGTGGCACACGGAGTTCCTTTTTTCTTCTCCTGACCCTCTTCATGCCTAAGGGTCTCGTGAGCCAACGGGCCCCACCTTGATGATTTCTCGAAGTCTCTAGTCCTCCTACTCAGCCACGGTTTGTTCAGTGGAAGATGTCCTGGACGGGTAGCAAGGACACCCCCTTTCAGGTCCCGGCTTAGGCACAGACGACATGCTTTAATCAGATCACTTTATGTCTCTTGGCTTCGGATTCTCATCTCTGAAAGGAGGCAGATGGAGGAAACGTTGACAGTCACTTCTCATCCCTTACATTTTCTTCTTGATCCTTTCCCCAAATAACATCTGTGTGGTCTCCTGATTTACAAGCCTTTATGTGGACTGGTTTTTTAAATTTTTTAATGTTTATTTATTTATTTTTTTTTTTGAGAGAGAGAGAGAGCATGAGCTGAGGAGGAGCAGAGAGAGAGAGAGAGAGAGAGACAGAGGATCTGAAGCAGGCTCTGTACTGACAGCAGAGGGCTCGATGTGGGGCTCGAACTTACAAACCGCGAGATCATGACCTGATCCAAAGTCAGTCGCTTAACGGACTGAGCCACCCAGGCGCCCCTGTGCGGAATGATTTTAAAATAATGCAGTAATGCATATGTGGAAATGTCATTATCTAGATATTGTTGTGTAGGTCTTGAACCCCAAGTCCGTAGGAAGACACTGAAACCAAAATCATAACCAAAACCGAAATGGAAATGGGGCCCGGGAGGTGACGAGAACAAAGATGAGTACCAGAGAGTTGTTGACAATGTCACCTGTCACAATACACAGTGAATGTGATGATAAGAGACCTGTCTGGTGTTCAGAATTTTCACCTACAAGAGCATGTTGGGTTTTAATCTGTCACGATCCTCTGGAGGGTAGTCAGTAGACGGAAAACTTAGAAACGTTGGTTTTTAGCTTAATCATGAGAAATGTATGTGGTGCAATAGTGGAAATTA